>JXSR01S035844.1:0-10107 GCA_000969725.1 Ophiothrix spiculata
CCGATCTGGATTGTAAACAAGGAATAGCAGACGACATTTCGGGACTCGCCATGTTTGATTTCATTTTGCAACTAAGTTTGATTTGAATAACTCTGATCTGGAATGTGAAGAAGTAACAGCAGACAACATTTTGGCATTTTCAAATGTAATATATATTTTAACCTGTATTACAATTGAACACGTGATTAGCATACGTACTGAATACAGTGCGAGATGTAACGGCGGTTTTCCTGTGCCAGCACCTCCTTTAAACATGTAAAGAGTATTAATCTTCTTCCTTTTTTTTTTCAATGATTCACCCAAGCAGTTTTAAAGATGTTTTCAAGTATTTCTTATTTCCTAGGGAATACTTTTACGTGTTACTTGCTGACCTTAGATATCTTAAAGTGCCTACTTGGTGGACCAATAAAATATTGTCAGTCTTAAGTAGGAAAAGTGAAAGTGTGTACTTGTCAATTATGCTTCCACGACAGTTCGCTTCCACAGCCACCTCCCTGACTCTGCTCACGTTTATAATCAAAGATACTGTAATACCATTACTCTGTGGTAATACTTGTTCAATTGATTTGGACATTTTTGCATTTCAAATATGGTTAACTTACCCATGTACTGGTACCTAATGTTTTGCACGATTGGTTTCTACTCTTCATTTGATAAGACTTCTTTGAACTACACAGAATATTTAATGATACATCACTCTGTATTTGTATGACCAGTTCTTGATTTATGACCAAAATCGTCAAATTTGAAGTGTAAATTTTTTTTGAAATTTTATAAACTGCGAAATTTTGCCTGTATTTATATACGGTAAAAATGACATATCGAATGAAGCTCGCGTTGAGCAATCGTTGATGCATGTGAAAAAAGGTGAACATCAAATTCAATACGTTTGATTTATTTACAATAACCATTATTGCTTATTATCTCGTCACTTTTATTCAGATTACAGACCGTTTAGATAAATACTGCTGTGGTCTTGCTTTATCCGACCGGCCTGTATCATGTAGACAGCTTTCGACCGGAATGGCACGTGGTACCTGTGCCCAAGTCGATCGATCACTGGGCAGAATAGTTCGACGCAGTAATGGTGATAGACGACTGGTATTTACGCCTAATATGGTCAATCTTAATGTGCCTACCGATAGGTTGGATTATATCATGCTAGAAGGCATTGACAGGTACGTAGGCTTCTGTTGTGTTTTGTTTGGCTTTTGTGTGGATTTGTTTGTTTATTCGTGATGGCTCACCCCGAATGGGGGGACTTTGAAGATGATTTCAATTTTGATTTTATCATTTCATCTTTTACAGCATTATCTAAGCTTTAAAATGACACCTTATTTGTTGAAATTGATCAAGGTAATCAAATTTTACAACAGAAAATCTGCTGGAAATTCTTATTATTTTCTTCATTGTTTGCTGCCTATTTTCATCAGTTTCTCGAAAAGTTTCTGTCGCAAAGTCCCCCTTTTCGGGGTGAGTCATCACATTTGTTTGTTCGTAAGGTTATTTTCATCATCTTCTGTTAGATTTGCTTCAAGGCTGCTTTGCCTTTTTTTTACTCATATATCACATTTACAGTCACTGTAGTGACTCTTTTTAGTCTATTCTCTACAACACGGTCTCTGATCTATTATTTGGCCTCAGACCCATGCAACTTATTTACAGCAAGCTTGAACATAATGGGCCGCACAGCACCTGACCCTAACTCGCAAAACCATGACCTGGCCCGAACTCGCAAAACCATGACCTGGCCCTAACTCACAAAACCATGACCTGACCCTTACTCACTAACTCGGATGACCCGACCCTAACTCACTAACCATGAGCCCATCCAAATCCTAAACTATCTTACTAAGCCATAACCCTAAACATTACCCTATTATTACGCCCCATTATGGTTGCAAAAAGAAATTAAGCCGGGGAGCATACGAACATAAGGGGCAAGCAAACAACATTGAGATTTCAGAGTACCCATGTGTGGCTGTTAAAGTTAGTATTGGTTAGTTGTTCTCTGAAGTCAATGTTTAAAGAAACTTTACAAGTGACACAATTATGGTTTGGCTCATGATAGTCCAATAGGTATGGTTTTTTTTTTTTTGCAATTACAGGATGACATACCGATAAAATTCACTTTGGAGACATCGGCAATTTAGTCTAGAAGCACTTTATTTAAGTTTTCGTATACTTCAGAAATGTTGTATCAAAAGTTATGATTTGGAAAACAAGCAATCAATTACATACGAAATAGAATAACAAAATTCGGGTCGTAAAGTTGTGTTTGCGACTATAACTTTTGAACGAAATCTCCGATTGTTGTCAAACAAAAACTAATAGAAGGGATTTGTTTTCCTTCATTGAAATTGCAGTTTATATTTTTAGCCCTTCCATCATGGACTTCCCCCTTCAATAGGTTTTTGACAATTTACACCGTACACAAAATAGAGAAGAATGGTAGATAGGAATAAAAATAATAATAGGAATGGCATATTTTTCAAGATTTATTTCATGTTATATAGTGGATAATCATTAAAGGTCAGATGATTGAATTAGTTTGCCAAAACGCTGAATAGCTGCTACAAATCTTGGTTACCAAATCTACATGCCATATCCTATTGTTAGCCATATTTGTTTAACCGTGCAACTGACTGCTAATTGGGTTGTTTCCACACGCTGAAGAGACCTGCCCCTGAACATGGAATAGGCAGAAAATCTGTATTTTCCAGGAAAAAATCGCTCCCGAATGGGGCGCAAAAAAAATTCAACCCGGTGCGCCTAAGGGGTTAACAAAGTCGTTTACAAAATGCATTGTTATTATTGCAAACGATTTGAACTATGGCATAACCATAATAAATGCCATGACAAAGAAAAAAATACACTCTCCACTCATCATGCTCATGCTCATATGACTTTTAATTTAGTTTAGCCCAAAAATATTTTGTTAGAATACGCCATTTTTTGTTTGTTAGAGTAACTATAATGGAAGCGTTGTAATTTACTGTTTTTAAGAAAAGAAAATAGATGAAACCTACACTTGACTCGAACACAATAAGATATTTTTGCCAAAGAGCCAGGTTTTCCGTGGAAATTCCCGGGAATGGGTGAAAGTTTTCGTGTAACGAAAAAGAATTTGTGAAAAAAAAATTGTGATATTCTTATAATGTGTAACTAGCTAAAAACTTGCAGTTAAAATGACGTTCAGCCGAGCGAGACGTTTTTAGGGAAGGTTAAGGACTGTAGCCTTAATTCCGTCTAGATTATCTCCGCCCTGCCCGTACACTTGACGTTAAATGTATAATTGTGTATCAAGGTATAATGAACAGTCATTGAACGATTATTTGCACATCAGTTATCATAATTACTTCATCTTTATAGCTTTCCATGGTTGATAAAGCCGATTTGATGCGTGATAAATGAGCTATTTTGACAGTCAGTTATTACTTAATTATGGCTAATGATGCTTGACGTTTATTTGATCGAGTCATGATTAAAATTTGGGAAAGGTGTTCATACTGTTTGACAAAACTAACTGGCAAATTCCCGCTCGTCTTACGGGGGATAAATACAACAACTTTTTTCTGCCACATGAAGAACACCACCGGTCTGTCAACGATCAGATGTCACTGAATATCATAATATTGAGCATTTAAAAAGTATCCTTATCGCCATTTTAAAGATGATACTGTGAGATAGATAATAGTTAAGGCTATGTGTAATCTTTAGGGTGCACTATCCCAAATAACGCTTCTATACTTTTACACGTAAAGTAGGAGTCTGAAAATGCTCTGCATTTCTGTAATTAGTGATTCAAGAAATCTAGATTTAACTTTGTTTTCAAGTTTTGAAGCAAACCTTTCAGAAATCATCAAAGAAACAATATGGTGACCGGTTTGTTTTCCCGACATATCAGGCGATATTTTGTAATGTTTTTGCCGCCCTGTCATAAAAAAAGCCCGACTTGACCGAGTATTTCTAGAGACACGCATATTTGTTCCATCTTTAATTTCATTATAAAATGTTCTGCGGTGCTGATTTTTTCTATACATTCACATCTATTTCTAAGCTAAATAATTAGCATAAAATCAAAATAAAACATAGTCCAGTATTATTTCTATATAAGTATACTTTAATGTTCTATTTCATCTTTATGGTTTAAAAACCCGACAAATTTGCAACTAGCGTCACTACGTGCAGCGATTTACGATATTGCGACCTATAGACTCTACTCTTCCTGTATGCCAAGACTTGTTACACTCTTAAAAATGTTTAACTCTGTTGAGTAAAAATTTACTAAACGGTCACAGCTCATTGCTGAGTAAAAGCTTACTCAATGTTGAGTAAAATCTTACTCAACATTTAATAAAATCTTGCTCGGTTGAGTCAATACTACTCAACGTTGAGCACATCTTACTCAATGTTGAGTAAACGATTTTCCCAACGTTGAGTAGGATTTTACTCAAGAAAATAACTGTGACCGTTGAATAAATATTTACTCAACAAGAGTAAAAACATTTTAAGAGTGTATGGTTTGCAGTCAACATGAAATATCCCACAACAATATTTTCGAAGAATAGTAGTAGCCTTTAAGAGCTTTGTCTGATTTTTCAAATTTAAGTTTTCCGTATCATATGAAAGCAAAGGATGATTTAAACTCTTCCCATAACACACAGCAACCATATGACTAACCTAATGGAATGTTGACCAAGGTCATTCCACTACTACATTCATTTGTGTGGCAAATATTTTGAATTTGCTCCTTTTCAAACTGTATTTTGGGAATGAAGACATGTGTCGAAGTGGTATTAGTTTACACTGACATCAAGCTGTGATTATCCCCTTTCTGAAAGTCTTTTTCATCCACACTTCGACTGAGTAATGAATTTTCTATAGCAAGTTTTCAATCAGCAGTTTATGATGTTGGTTCACTTTAGAGGGTTGTTTATAAGCTGTGGAAGTAACAGTTTGAATTGAATGGTGGGTAGTACTTAAAACACCCTTTGATATGAAAGATAATCAATAAAGGGGTTTAAAATTCAAATAATTTCAGCTAAATCGTCAAACTTTTTTGATTTTATGGGTATTTTTGTTCTTTCGAGTCCACTATATGTTACTGTTATAAATTAGCACCTTTGTAGAACTGCGGTATTTCACTGGTTTCAATGCGATCTAAAATAAATATGTCATGTTCTCCCTGGTATATTCCTGGCCAATCATACTGCAGGTCGCATAATTTCCCTTTCCTCTCTAGGATATTAATCAGTGAATTTTTTTAATCGGCCGTGCTGTTGATGTTTAAAATGAATGGGGCAAATTACACGAGAGCTCGGGATGTACATCCATGTAGAATCCTGGGATGTACATTCATGTACATTCAATTCGGTACGTTTGTGCGCCTCACACACTGCGTGTGCATGCGCGTTAACATGCGACTTGGTAAAACGCGTAGGTATTACGCGTAGGCGCAAACTCATACGCACAGTTGAATACGCATCGTGAATCCACATCTAGTTGAGCGGGGAGCGTGTCATCGTGTAGACACAATCTTAACTCCAGGAATGTACATTAGGCCTAATGTACATCGGTGTACATGGATGTACATTTCAAGCTCTCGAGTCAGCAAAATATTTTTAAAAGCCCTATAAAATAAAATATAGATCTGAAAAACAAAACTTGTTGCATATTTATGTATAAATATTGTGTAAATGTAATCTGGTAATGCAACTACAATTTTCGAAATCACCGTCCAATATATTTTGGTTCAACCTAAAACATTTACATGCATATTTTGTTTTCTTCAAAGCTTTCCGGAGCACGCAGTGTCAGTGTTAAGGACAGGTAAATTCCGTCAGATGTTGCTGCAGTCATTGTTCATCGATAAAATCTATTGGGACGGACTAGGTGGACGGAAGGCCATTGAAGACATCTTGGACGTCATGGAAAAAAGATGCAAAATGTTTCAAAAGTACTTGACTGATAAAACGGTGAACAAGAGGACATGACGTGAACATGACGTATCCACACTCATCCAGTATAAGGCCAAATAAAAAAAAAGAGTTTGTTTCTGGTAACACGCGAGCGTTTCCGTTTAGTTACATATTTCCCGCATATTTTTTTTTTGATATTTTGCATCAAAATTAAAATAATTTAAAAAAAACCCACCAAATTCTATAAAAAGCTTACTGGAGACTTGCGTAAAACTAAACGAACACCAATTCAGGTACTCTCAGCCTATCAATTAGTCGACAATTAATTGTTCATATGTCTGGAGATACAGGAAAATACTCATATTTAGGTCAATACCTATTACAATAACAAAGGCTACAGTTATACATAAAGCCTTTATGGATATTAATGATATTTATAAATAATATAAAAAAACAAGAGCATTGTTTTAATGTGTTTTTCTTCCTGGGAATCCTGCATTTTTTGTAAAAAAAAAATGGAAAACCGCATATCGCATTACATTTTCGAAAAGTGAAAAATAAAAAGCCGCATACCGCATTTACTTTTTCAAGCATGTTACCAGAAACAAACTTGTTTTTTTTGTTTTGCCTAATGTAATCACGCCTGCAGACAGGACATTTCACCTTAGACGTGGTTATGATGGAGCGGGGGTTACAGGGGGGTTGGTGATGTCCCGGGGATGTAACTCTATGACATTTAAAATGTATTTTTAGCCATTTTCATAGGGGATATTCAACGCATGAAAATCTCAACGGCATACGATTCTTAACCCTCGTCCACGTAAGCTATTTTCTACTACGTCGTCACCTGTGAAAATGAAATCGACTGGCCAATAGTGTGGTTGTTTTATACCATAGTATAGAGTAGGACATCCTCTTTCTATTGATACCATAATCATGAAAATAGGTTAAGGCGTTTCGTAATTATGACGTCATAAAGATAAAGTACCGTTTAGATTGGAACATTTCGCCGAAATCTGATTTTTGTCGAAAATTGAAAAAAATTCAAAAATTCGCTGTAGAAGTTCTAAATATCGGATTTTCATCGGGTTTTTGCTAATGAATTAAATATAAGCAATAATTTTGTTTAAGCAGTCTCAACTTTCCTGGTTTTAGTTGTGGCTCTTCAGTCAGTGTCAGCTCTAAAAAAACCCAAAAAAATTCAAGGGCTTTTGTATTAACTTCTTAAAAATGCATAGATAAAATGCGAGACTCTGAGGCAGTAGCTGCAATTGTTATTCTGGGGGAAATGACATTGCGTAACAAGATAAATTTTACAATCAAGGTCCACATCATGTCAAATATACACAAACGAACTTACATTCCGGTTTGGTGAAACTTTGAATATGAAATTTGGAAGAGAAAACAACTGAAATTGTTATTTCTGGCAATTGTAAAAGTAATTCTGACATCCTTTTTTGCTTGATTGGATACTTTCAATGAGCTTCTGATATAACACTAAACAAAAAATGCAAGTAAGCGAGAGAAGTTTTCATCTTGAGATGAAATAACTTGTCATTTAATGTTTTGATTGCCATCTACTTTTGGTTTATGATCATGGAATTGAGATCATGAAATCGGACCAACCCAATTTTTAAGGGCTTCACAGAATTTGTAATAACTTCAGAATTAAAAGCTTAAATTTTACGAAACAAAATGCTGTTTGAAGCTGGGATTATGTACAATAACATTTGATAATTGTTTTTATTACATGTAGCCCAATTCTCTCAGAAAAAATCACGAAAAATCTTGCGTTTTTATTGGCACACCCTGTAGATGCCAAAGGTCACTTAGTTTTTCATTTTAGGGCAATCTGCGACGATCCGTTGGGGGGGGGGGGTGTAACCACCCATCCACCCTTAGCAGGACGAGGGTTAAGGAAATGTTGATGTTTGCCAATATTGTCCATATCGCAGCGGTCCTGGTTTGATAGACAGAAAACTTCGTTTTCAAGTTCAATTCATTGGCTATAAAATGCAACCTCACAATACATACTTTCTGATTATCCGTGTACATGGACACCCTGTCTATCGTACTCTGGCAACTAAATGGTAATTTGACTGAGAATGCGGCTGTCGAGCCAGTCAAGCGTTGTTCTTTGCTTACGCACAATTTGGCGGCAAAATGTAAGATGCGTATTGCGTTGTAGTCAAGTAATAGTAGCGCGCAACAGAACGCACGGCGGAGTCACCACGCACTCGCACAGCGTCGGTCTAGGCATGGCTCCTGCGTGGCGCGATCCCCTAACTTAGCCGAATTTTTAGGGTGCAAATAGACTAGTTTCCTATCTGTAGTTTTATTAATCTATGCTGTCTACAGACAGTCCGAAGGTTCGCCATTCCCATAGTTCGCTAGTTTGTAAATGGAATAGAGTTCGCTGTTCCGAAAACCACAAAGTAAAGTTGGCTACTCAAAAAATGAAATTTAGGTTCGCTTAATAAAATGGGGTACTACGTTATTACGAGACTTGGGGGTCATATGATATTTCTTTTTGAGCTACCATATATTTTGTGTAACAAGTCTTTGTTATCTTATAATCTAGTAATATAATTCCAATAGAGGCCCTGCATGTGACGTATATAGACTAAGAATACCGTGAATATGGCGGATTGCTCAAACGCATTCAATAGAAGTGTGACCATTACCAAACACTTTATATTGTCCCATCAATAAAAATGCACCATTATCAATAGGTTAATTACAGTATTTTGTTGAATGGACTGCGGTACGCCATATTTACGGGAAAGGTTATCAGTCCAAATCCTTTGTTTGGTAACAATCGATAAAAGCATGCAAGGCCTCTATGCATCTTCTAATCTATAACGGATAATTGGCGTTGTAAATCACCAATCATTTTCACCAAAAACTCCTCGATGTGGTAGTATTGATTTTTCATCACCCAGCTGGCTTCCGTTATTAATAGAAAATATGGGAAAATACATTGGGTCATCCCTAGGTGAGGCCCATTTGCGTTTCATCTCATTCAATTCATCCATACCTAAGGGACGCACCATTGCACTTCAAGGGGGGGGGGGAGCAGGAAGTTTTTTGAAAAAAAAAACTTGACCCACGCAAAGGTGAAAAAAAAACACTTGACCCACTGGGGAATGGAAACTTGCCCCATCTACAACTAAAAATAAAAAACTTTGCCTCATCAGACCCTAAAAAAAACACCTTTCCCTGCCAGGCTGGAGAAAAAAAAACTTGTCCTAACCCAAACTTCCTGCTCCCCCCCCCCCTTGAAGTCTAATGGTGCGTCCCTAACTCCTTCCTGTTAATCGTTGATTAGAGTTCATTAATACCTTTATTTGGCTAATATTTTCAATTGATTTTATAGGCTAATACATTATCTTCGACAACATTTGATGCACAATGTACGTATCTCATCCACACCAACCACATTTGTGACCTTCCAGCTCGTATGAGCAGTAAATGCCAAAAACTTAATTTTGCGCTACAGGTGAATATACAAGTCAAGGTCGTAATTTGCCGAAATTGATTTTTTTACAGATTCACAATTTTAATGCTTACTACAAAATACCAGCAAAGTTTCATTTCAAAAAAATGACAGGAAATGTGAAATAAATCTGCATATTCTTAAGACGATCAACAGAAAAGATAGGGCTTACTGATCTTTGAACGCGTTTATCTCAGTTATACGTTTTACTCCTTGACATCCTTCGACGGACCATAACTTGACTTCTGGAAATCGTACGAAGTTAATTAAAGTGTCATTTTAATCCTTTAAGCATGGTCTTTGCAAATATTTAAAAAAGTGAAAATGACAAGAGCTGGCATTTACTGCTGTTTTGACCTGGACGGTCACATTTATGCCCGTTTTCATGTCTGGCTAAATTCGCTTATTGACTTATACTTGTTAATAGCGTTGATAATCAATTTTATTCGTGTTAATTCCAACTTGTTTTTGATAAACAATAACAAGCCTTTAAAATTAAGATTTGTGACACTTCAATGGATTTTTAAGGAGATATGACAGAACAATTCATGCACAATTTCCATGATGCCTCAACCTCACCCGCCTCAACCTCACCCAACTCAACCCTGGCTTAGTAGCTTTAACAGATCATTAAGCTTAAATAATCACTTTATTTGGGTTCTATTCTTGATTTCTTGAAACTCAAATAAA
>JXSR01S035847.1:90249-106400 GCA_000969725.1 Ophiothrix spiculata
ATGGTACAAAATAAACTTGCAAAACGTAAAATTTAATTACGTGCTTTCCCCCTTAATGAGTTATATCCAAAAAACGTAAAAGGTCATATCAGGGGTCACGTGATATGCCCTATGTGATACAAAAATTTCAAAATCGTCGGATTTTTTTCTAAATGGTCTAAAATTGTTTCTCTTGCAAAACTATTCACACGAAGTAATACTTAGCAATGACTCAGATGTACAGTTGCTATGGTTACAGATCAAAGTAAACTATGGGTTCCAATGCAATGGTAAATGTAGACTTTGTTTTGTCTGATACCATAGCAACCACTGATCTATTACTTCATGTAGACACTTTTGCAAAAGGAACATTTTGAGACCATTTTGAAGAAAATCTGACAAAGTTACATTTTTTGTCTCCCATATGACCTATTGCGTTACCCCTGATACCCCTTTCATGTAATATAATCATACTTTGGAGATGGGTAAAATTATACCTTTTCTTTTTCTTCATGGGGAGAGAAACACGTTGAAATGGTTTTTAACATGATTTAACTAATTTTGTAATTTCATCCCCTGTTATGGCAGCCATTTTGTTTTATGCAAATTAATCGATGTTCCACCAAGTAGAATTTTCTAGATTGTTGATATGTTGTTGTATACATTTGTCTGATATTATTCTGTAAATGTCGTTACTTTTGCAATTTGTTTCACACTTTTTTTATTTTTACTAGCCTATTTACAGGTGTTTGGAAGAATGCATGAATAATGTCACTATATAGCGACCTTTGCATGTACATTTATTTTTACCTGTAGCGCAAAATGAATTTTCCCGACTGAACGGAAAGTCACATATATTTCAAATAATAAAATTTTAAACCAACAAGGTTTTTGATGCCACATCACACTAATTTACAAAAAAAAATTACTCTTCCATAGCAAAATAAATTTTAGTTGCATTTCTATCAGTTACCCCTTGAGATGCTGGTGCCGCCACTGCGTTTGTTGTGACCATTTGTCGTTTTCCATCTTCTTTTATATTATTCATAGTCGGTGACTGTTATTTTACTACCTAATAAGGCATTTTGGCAATCCATTATGAGACAATACATGATAACGCAGTGCAGCCGCGCGTTTAAAATCAAGGCTTGGTTAGTCCATATAGATGGACCTCGCAAGCGTATGAGGTCCATCTGGATGGACTAGGCGCGATGTGATCGATATACGCACAAGTCCGAGGTAAACAGCTTTTAGATTTGGAATATTTCAGTCTTTTCATGTTTATTGGGTTTTTTTTTATTATTATTATTTTTCTTTTAAATAAATTTACAACGTCCTTGGTTTACAAATCACTCAATTTTACGGTGACAAAGAATGAAAATAAAAGATACAATGTATTGTTTTCCTTTCATCTGTCTTCTCATAATGGATGGGCGTACATTATTTTTCTTTTATCTTTTATTCTCTAATCACTCGACTCTTACGTACCTTTCCCTAATGTACCAATTTGAAAATTCCTGGAATTCAGTCAATACCCATGCTTCCCCTTAGCCCCCCCCCCCCCCCCCCCCCTCAAAAATCACAAAACACGCGCCATTCACGAAACAACACTTCAACTTAAATAAGACAAAACACATATTACGCTATTAACATCCCGTTATTATTATTTTTCCTTACTTCCAAGCACGTTTCCGTCTATAAATACCCGAGAGAATTAGATCAAATTATGGTTAAAATGTGATGCAACTTATGAATGACAATACTTGGGTTGTTATTATTATAAAGCATGAAACCTTAATAAAATAAAGTAACTGTACCTATAAATGTCATCCGTGCATTAGGCTCCAAATCAATATGTTACCCAATTTGTAAAGGGTAAATATTTCCAGGAGATATATTTATTGTTTCCACTAGGTAAATTGAAAATAATGAAGACACTTTTTCAATTTCAAAATCAACTTACTCTATTTATAGAAAAATTAAATTTAAATTTCTGCTGTACTGAATAAACAATTTCAAAATTGGACAAATAAAATTCACTACTTCAAGATTTATTCCTACATTATGTGAATATTAATGACCTTTTTTCTTAAATCTCCAAAGAAAAAATCTTTCACAATTAAGAACATTTCGGTAAATGGTAAAACGTGGTCGCAACGTCGCAAGTTGCAAAAGTAAGTTCCAGTATTTGATTTATTTATCATTTATATTTATTACAACTGGATGAGTGAATATCTTCACATGTAGACAAAATTGAAGATGAAAGGATATGTGTGCCGAACGTTCGCAATGTTCAAATTTTATAATGACGCGATTGTTTTCTCGCTTACTATTCATTTATTACTTCTGTCACAATTTAAACGATGTATCTTTAAAGTTGTAGCTAATGTATAACAGCAGTGTTGTTCAAAACTAGTTTTCATCTATCCCTGTCGGTGCACGACATAATGTCTGGGTTTGTTTTAAATCACACTGAAGCCAATCCAACAGAGATATTTGCTTTAAAAGGTACTTTTGTATTTATATGTCAATTATGTTGTAATTATATATTTTTAAAATGTCAAACCCCTGGTTTTTCATAAAATTGAATTTAAATCAACACGTTTAGAGAAAGTATCAGAAATATAGATATATGTCTAAGTGTCTTCAAGAGACAAGCGGTTTAGTCCTGGGTTCCTGGTGTTTCATGTCTTCCCACCACTGATCCTTGTATTATTATTTCGTTTTAGGTTCCAGTCAATTTGTCTTAGGTTCCAGATATTTCACCCGAATTCATCAATATTCAGATCGCGCTTGCTGAACAAAGTTATTTTGAACTTCACGCCCACTGTATAAACCGATGTGTCTGTAAAAAAAAAATGTGCATATGATTATCTTCCTTGATACGCAAATATCATCACAATATCATGTACGACAAGATTACATTTTTAATCCCGACTTTGTTTGATTTTGTTTTATATTGTTCATGTAGAATACCAAGCCTTATCACTACGACATACCACCATGGGAGGTAAGATTACGTAACATCAATCAGATATCTTAACCCTCGTCTATCTAGGCTATCGTTTGTAAGCATCTACCAAGGGAGGGTGATATTTCAGCACCCACCCACACCACCCGAAACAAAAATCAACACAAGCCCTACCCTTGATTCAAGGCTGAGTTAGCCTTTCTGATATGACAAATGATTTTTCCAAAGTTCTTAGTGATTGCCAGTACATCATTGTGTCATGTAGGCATACTGTCTATGCCTATTAATGCTATTGCTATTCTCAGTGATAACAAGTACTAAGGCCTATTACTGGTTTGGTCAACATTTTGAATTAGATAGTATTCCAATAGCTTTCCTTCATCATAGGGTCAAGTCTTTATATATTATACTATCTAGGTTTCAACCCAGCCTTGATAAGTAGCAAATTAGTTTCCCACCACCAGTGGTGGGAGCAAGTCACAACAGGGCATTGGTCAGATGTCTGGGGTCATTGCAAACACACATCCACACAGCGCCAGCTATGAATCATTTCCAAGTGTACTCCGAATTAAAGGGCTTGTCCTGACTCTATTGTGTGAAATAGTTTGAATATACAAAAATGATCAATAACTTTTAATTTACTAAAAGTACAAGTTAAAAATGGACTAGGTAGTGGCTTCTGCTTGATTCCTAAGGAGCAAAATAGGTTTACCTGCATCGAGAAATTATTTTAATGTGTCTTATCTAGATGGGTTTTCTATCATTGACCATCATTAGGATGGGCACAAAATCAGTATGTTGCATGGGACCCTACAGGATGGGGTAACACATTGCATTGCACAACCTTGGGTTGTCTTCCACTTAGATTCCTATACGTATAACACACTAGCAGTAGTGCAAAGCAGGTAAATCATAATGTACTCAGTTGTTTTATAGCAGGTTGTACAATGTTCACCCTAGGTGATCTTTACTCGCATAATTGATAACCTGAAGTTGTTAATGAAGTTCATTTGTCAACCCAGGATAATCATAGTCAGTTGCATTAACAACTTTAAGTTACTAGTGAAGTTCATTTGTCAACCAGCATAACGGGTGATATTTTATAGCAGGCTGTACAGTGTTCAACCTAGGTGATCTTCATTCACATAATTGACAATTTGAAGTTGTTATTGAATTTAATGGTCGACCTAGGGTAATCGTAGTTGAGAGCATTATTTCCGAGTTCCCACACATTCAATATCATATTAGATGAATCACTTCTTTGAACAACGTTCATCGCAACACTAAGCCTACCAACCACACAAAGGCATGGGAAAAATGACATTGACAACAAATCGCACTCAGCTTGTGTCGTATTATCTTTCTCCATATACACATGAATACGTATAATTCTAAACAGCTGACTGTCCGCTATTGTATTTTTACCTTACCCTCCCTGCCAACTATCAAACGGGTGCTGCTGTCCACCCTGTTGAACTTCACTTCCGTATTTACCAACTTGAAGTTGTTAATGAAGTTCATTTATCAACCCAGGGTAATCATAGTCAGTTGATATATTTTAAGCCTAGGCATGTTTAGTAGTAGTATAATGTAGTATGTTCTACGTATAGAGTCTAAGCACTAAGTGGAAGACAACCTAGGGATGTGCAACCCAGGGTTGCGCAACCATGTTGGTATTTCCACTGCTGAAGTTGCTAAAGTCACCAGTTAATCGCAAAACACATAGGTCTTAACCATTAAAAATTAATCAATTGCCCCACTTCTTCCACAGGGTTGCCAACACTCGATTCAACACCCAAATAAAAGGTCTCCTATAGCTTTCTTAATTCGCTCGAAGTTTGTTCTAAAAATGTTTTGTTAAATTTGAGGAAACTAAATACTCTTTTTAAAGTAAAATTTCCAGGGTCCATAGATTTAAAAAAAACACCATTATTGTTCCAGTCCAAATAATGGGTTTCATCAATTAATCCTACTATGGTAACCCATTTAAGTGTGATTTGCGATTGGGCTACTCATCCAACTATTCCCTAGGTATTACTTTGTTACTTACAAAACTAGTGATCCCTTCTATAGACATCATCCGAACCATTCTTCTATGAAAGATTAATAGTGTTTATACACAGGCTGTATAGTGCTATCATTAATGCTTAATTTTAACCCATGGGATAAATTGGTACCATAAAAGTTTTTACAATATAACGAATGTAATGATTTCATATGTTTACATTGACAAATGTCAAAAACTGACCTCCTTTATAAAGAGGTCACTTTTGAAAATGCATACAAGAAATGCAAACCAACGACAACTGAAATTTTGGGAATTGTTATTTTTACGTTTTCTTTCACTCTAGTTAGTTGAAACCAAATTGCTTTAGTAACAAAATAAAAGTCGGTATTCCTCTTTTTTGTGCAGTAGTACCTACGTTCTTTTATATACTATTGTTTGCTTATTATGTTTTTGTGTTTTGTACAGCGCCCAGAAGTTTTCGGGCATTGGACGTTTTATAAAAGCTTGTTTATTAGTAGCAGTAGTACCATCATCGGTTTTATAATAGCAAATTTATAAATAGAAGTCATCGTTTATTTGCCTGCCTTCAGCTTCAGCACGACATCTATATCTCAACTCAGCGTATCTTGTTTATAGAAGAGGGCGATATAAGCGGTTCTCAGCCATTTGATCATTTATTCTCAAATACTCACAACTGATTAGTCAAAGGAATCGCGTACACACTGTTGTTTGAACCCAATTGGAATGGGACATTATATTTGTAAGCATCAAAATAGATGGCGCTATTCATAAAAAATCAATAATCAATAATTTGAAATATGTAGAGCGTCCTCATTTTTGAACAAATCTAAATTTACAAATAAAATTCCAATAAACAGGCTTTTATTTCTTTTCCGACAACATATGTGACCGTCCATATCAAACAAGTCGTAAATGCAGACTTGTCACGATGTGATTTTTTTTTTTCATGTAGAACTCATCCATTCATATTCCTTGACTATCTTTTAAGATAGAACTTAAAAGTTTACATGACGCCAACAAATGCTAATAGGAAACGTAAACCCCATTTAATCAAGATCTTTATTCGCGATTTTTTCAACATTTTGTGAGAGTAGTTCTTATTTACGAAGTGAAGTATTACATTTTACTAAGTACCAATGTTAAGTACATGTACTTATCCCAGAACGGCAGGCAATCCACATAAAATATAAAACCCATAGACCCAATTTCCTTGGTCTTTCACAGGGCATGTTAGTACACCATGGTAGAAAATAATAACTCAGAAATGCGACCATGAACAAATTAGAGGGAGCTTTGTTTCAAGTGACTTCTTATGATTATCTTTGATTGTTAAATGCAGAATTGTTTTTGATTGATGTCGATTTATACCGAGGAATTAACACCAGAATACACACCAGTGCAATGACATGTCGTCAAGACCTAGTTCTGTATTCCTATTTTCAAGCTTAAGCAGTTTTCAAGGAGGTACTAGGTAAAGAAGCACCCTATGGGAAATTGAAGCAACCAAGGGGCATGGGGAAAATTACCTTACTGATGGGAAAATATTTGGACATGGTTATTCACTGCTTTTCGATATAAATCTTAATCTATAATTGACAATATATTCTCCAATTATTTTTCAGAGAATAGATGACGTACTATTACCTCCGCTAGAGCCTCAACCATTCGTTGACATTTTAGACATCCCTCCTCCTTTAAGACAAGTGCCTCGGGGAACCTCTTTATTTGATTTATTAAAGATAATGCCTCCATTAGAAGATATTTTAGCTAGAAGAATAGCGTTTTCTGAAACCAAACCAGGGTTTGTTCCGGATATACCAAATAGATTGAGACGATCAAAGTCAGATCCATACGCCATATTTAAGGTAAGCCATACTCTCTAAATGTAAAAGAGTGAACTTCCACTCTTTATAGGAGTTAAACGCAGGACATTACGTTTCCGAGTGGAAAAACACTCTAAAAGGAGTAAAAGGGGATTTTTGATTACAATCTTCCACTCTTTTGGGTGTGAAAATTTAATTTTCACACTCATTTTAGAGTGAAAAGTTTCCACTCGAAAACGGATTGTCCTGCGTTTAACTCCCTTCACTCCTTTTTGAGTGAATTTTCACTCTTTCCACTCGTTTTACATTTAGAGAGTAGGCAAATTTAGCATGCCCTATAATCAGAGCTTGACATTAGCACCCACTTAGCACTAACTTGTGTTTCGAACGGTAAAAACATGAAGTTATCTGCCCGACATGGTAAGTAATTTTTTGTCGATGTTGAGAAAAAAGCCAACTTAAATGATCTCATCGTATTCATGTTTCCTTTGAATATAGAATATTCTATACAAGTATCCGTTGAATCAGTATATAAATGCATAATACAACGACTATCTCACAATAGAATATACAACAATGCAATTGCGAATAATAAAGAATGACATTTCTTCATCAAACCCTGAAGATAGCCAAATTTTCAATATTGGTGATATGGTTCGTTTTGTTTTAACTGAAAACCGATATCAAGTGGTAAACAACTTGATTTAGTTAAAGGGACTTCTTTCTAGCTTGAAGTACTATGAGACTTGATCAAGGTTTGTAGAGGAACTTAATCTAGTCCCGTAGAACCAAATTAAGTCGTGGACCGAGCTGGGCGCTTAACCGCCTGTTATTTGAGTTTTGAAGTGGGCTCAAAGTATTTGCGTTATGTTTTAATTGATTAGTTTTATCTCCCGTTGTTTCTGCAGAGACAGATACCTTTGTATGTCAGAGCCTGTCCAGAGGATCAAAAATGGGTGCGAATCAAAACAGGGATCAATTTGGATAATACTGAAGTAGAAGTTAGTCAACGGCAATGGTTCTGGAGGACCACATGTCAAAATAAAACACAAGGCTGTTTGGGATTCAAACGTGATGATGGACTTCAATCAGAATGCCGGGAGACAAATTCCTGGATGATTGCCTGGGCCAAATTACCCAATGAAATGGACTATCGCTGGCATCATATTGCTATACCTACGTGTTGCTCATGCGCAGTTCCGGTGTTGGCTGGAGACTTTTCTTGAACTTACAACTGGTGAATTGTATCAATCCACTGCAGTATCCATGTAAGCATCTCTGGATTCGATCAAACCTTTGTCCATGTCTAGTCAACACAATAAATTTGTTCGCCAAATTATCTGAAAGAATTTGGATTGGATAATTATCAATCTGGATCTGGATAATTACAACTCATATTATTCAATGCTTTCATAAGTATATTAAACTTTACAATAACTAAGATCAAACTATGAATCCCCCATTCGTGCTCTAAGATTGGAAAGACATCTTGCCGAAATGGTTGGAGTAGTCAGAAAATAATGAGCATGACATCATTTTTGTCAAAGTTCAACTGCACATATAATGTCTACGATCGGAATTCACGACAAAGAGTAGTTTTCTTCTTATGGAGTAAGTTCTGTAGACCAAGGCCACGGTTGAGAGGTGCATCTCATGTTGCTGCTTAACGGGTAAAGAGAACGATATCATCAACGTATATTATTAATCACCAGCCGATATAGGAGTTTAAAGGTCAGGTCGATCATATGCTTTTTTGATACCAAATAAAATGACTAATACAAGGTGGTTCGAACAACTTCGAACCCGAGTTCAATATTGAATATTTGATTCTAGCCACATATAGTCTGCGGTGGTTGAATTGGCATTTCATGTCATCTGCGCTTGCGCCAATAGTCTGAAAACATGCGCAGAAGACTTAAACATGTCAATTTCACTGTCTTAGAACCGTCCCTCATTGTATTTAGAAAGCTCGCTTTTGTCGCTTCTAAGACGGATGTTCTCCCTTAATTAATTTCAGTTTGCAAACGTATCAATAGATATAATATTTTTTCAGTCATTGATCACTATCTCTAAATGACTTCCTAGGATCATCTAGGACTGTCCATTAAAAATGCCTTCAACACTCCTAAGCATGCGGTAACACATCATGTACGAAAAGGGCTCTGAGAAGCTCTCGTGGACACACTACATCGAAGCAAGATTGACATAATTAATTCCATCTTCAGATCTACAGAAGCAAAACAATTTCAAGGATGATTGTAACTTTGCAAACTGACGTTGATCGAGTTACAATTGCCATCTGAAAAGTGACCTTGAACTTGGGTTCAAAATTTGTTGAATCGTCCTTTTGACCTTTTCAAAATTGTGGCATTTATCGCCAGTAGATCATTGCCTCATTAACAAAATCCAAACAAATTAGAACACGTAAAAAGGTGCCAGGTTTTAATGTAGTTCACCCGAAATTACTAGGAGTTAGCGTAAGCTTAATCCAATTTTAACTGCACATTTCGGTTTTCATTTGAGTTTGAACAGGTATCCTGAAGGCTAGTGTACATTGTCATAATATGTATGGATATGTTTCGAACCAGTTTTATTACATTTGACATTTTGGAATTTCGGGTAAATAATAAGGTTGTGGTATCGTAACGATGTTTACACGTGATAAGTTGGATTTAAGTAATACGTGCTCTCAAACATAGATACAAACAAAAGAAATTATAAAAGAGTTTATATAACCAATTTTGAAAAGGTTAAAAAGACAATTGTAAACCTCGCTTGGTGGACGTTTTATAGAATGTAAGATTCAATTAAGTGACAAGCTCAAGCGAACGATGAAAAGGTTTTGTGCCGAATGGGAGAACAACACATGCTTAGTATGGTATCTACGTTTTTTCTTGTGATTTATTTACCGTATTTACTTTGTACTCATTTATAAGTTAACAAAATTGGTCATTGTGTCAATTCACCATCGATTAAGTATTCAGTAATTGTGTGTGTAATTTGCAGAAAGATTGCGTGAGAGGAACATTCTTCTAGATGTGCATTGTACATATAAAATCATTGTATGTTGAATATTTTTATTTTCATTAAGCTTTGCGTGAATATTAGAAATGTATTGTTAAAATAACGTGGATATAAATCATATCACTATTGTATTTTATAAAAAAGAGGAAAGCAAAGATGGTAAAGATGGGACAATGGATCGGGTAATATAATTGATCTAATTGGTCTAAATCAATGTGCTGTATAATACGCCGTGGAAGTAGTGACGTCATATTTATGATAATTAGCTCAACACGTGCGATCTGCTTCCAAACAAAATGATCATATCTGATGTGCTTTCACTTATTACATTATGTATTAACACGATACACATAACTTAAAGTAGGTCAGGTGTGGCGTCCAAACACATTCGCTTTCCCAAGAGACACCCGCCTACACTATTCTCTTTCTCAAACTCAGGCGAAATATTGCTTTCAATGCATGAACATTGGTTAAATCTATGCTTGAAACAATTGAGAGAATACGTCAGAGCAAATATCGCGAGCGAATGTCTCTGGGGCGACCAAAAGTCTTTGGTCGTAAAGCCTAATCTAAACCTTGTAATGCTTGAAAAAAGTTTGCACCTAGGATGTTCATCCGATATGATCGATTACCTTATCATTTTTGGCCTCAATGACACGTCTTTAGCAGTTGACTTGCTTGACCTCGGATGAACCATTTGCGACAACTCCGAAATGCAAAGACTTGATCGTCTGCCAAATCTACACACTACGTAAAACGTCATGTGATCCGTTTTGACCAATCAAGATGATAGGCCTACATAATGACTTCCTTTTTAGAACGACTGAAAATGTCTACTAAACTGACTATACTTACACGTACACCTTAATAATAATAATGAGCACTGTAACCGTGACCTGACCTGGCCTGGCTACAATGACCTTTATACCCTGAGATCTGCATTTCAACTAAGTTCCCGGAAAATGTTAAGTCGCTATTTTGAAAAACACATGTATGCTATGAGGCTGAATTTTGCAAAGCATCTAAAAATATCATTTCTCTTCTTTTTAGCAAAAAACGATTAAAATCCGTTTTTTAGAACTTTTATAGCAAAATGTTGATTTTGCTCGCCAAATATTCCTATCTGAACCAACTTTTGGGCGTCATACATATTCTTCAAAAATATTCGTCAATAAGTTGACCTACTAAGTATATACCTCGGGTCACGAATTTATTGAACATTCTTGTTAATGCAAGGTGACATGCGAATACTATAGGAAGCCAGCACAAGTGGTATATGCGTGTTCACTTGTCATTTGGGTGTGTTAAAAGTGTTGCACAAAAGAACTATTTAAAGGGCATTGGACAAATTCAGCATCATCCCCAAGTTTTCCAAAAACATTTTGAGATTTTTGCGCCATTTGTAGTATTAGCAGTAATAATGACAGCATGCAAAGTTTCACTGTCAAATTCAAACCCTATATATCAAATTATATACATCATACATGTATATAGATTCCTGTCCTCTGATTGGTTAAAAGTGAGGGCATGGATTTAACTAGGCCCTATAAATTATCTATGCCCGGGGCATAGCATTCACTATGCCCGCTCAATGTATTTTGCGTTGTGTAACTAAAGCTTTACGCGCGCGACTGTAAGCATTCATGGTCAGACACGCGCTGCAGTGCGTGAGCTAGTTATCTTGGGCGCACTGAATACAACGTGGTCAGTACTAAAAGGAGAAACAAATATCGTAAATTTTCATCGAGCGCTTGGAGTGCTAAAATGGCTCTTTTAAGCAACCAATGGACAAAAATCTATATTTTCGGTATATAAAACGAATATTGACTGCTTTTTGTTCGGGTTATGGTTAAAATTATTTCCCCTCGGTGATCTCAAACCATGAAAATGCCCTCAGCTTCGCTTCGGGTATATTCATGGTTTTGAGATCACCTCGGGAAAATTATTTAAACCATGCCCCTCAAAGCAGTCATTATTTGTATAATATTTAGATATTCTTTTATTTTTAAGTATCGTTGTCGACAACAATAAATACAGCCCTCTGTAGTCCATGTTTTAAAATTGACTTTTTCAGGAGATATATGCACATTTTAAATTTAGTTTGATTTATCTGAAATCTGTGATGTGAAAGGAATGTTTTACAAACAAATCGTTGGCTCTTTCTTGATAATAGCATTAATAAATATGTTTAGAGAATAGCCTCATACCCAAGATTAACAAACAAAATAAAAATTCAAATTGTTGACTTTTCTGAAGGTTTTGATTAAAATTTTACCGATATCTGGTAAATGACTGCTATTTTCTAACATAGGCCTATAAAGTGTATAGGGCCTAAGTCATCCACAAAAAAATTTCGAAATGTTGTCCAATTTAATTACACGGGTTTGTAAGAATATTATAGAAAATTGCCGTATAAAATAGCACTGAGATATATAATTACCTCTAGAAATCTGGCTAAAATTTATAAGACCGATGATTTTTCGTTACGTTCTGTGTATCAAGTTTCTCGATCAAATATGTTTGGATATTAACTGTAAGTTTGATCTAAGACTAATAAAGTGTTGGGTTGACCACGAGAAAGACTTTAACTCACGAACTTACCTTTACCTTTAATGAGTTCATGCAGTTCTCCATACATCACAACACATTGTGCATGTACATGTACATAAAAAGCTAATTTATTACGCGCTCTTCTAAAAGCCCTGTTTATGTGTGTTTCATGTTGGCTTTTCAATGACCATGCACTGAATGTGCTAAGCACTTAAATAATGGGCGGAACTTGGGTGAATGAACATGCAGGTTAGTCTCGTACCAAGTACTTCGTATATGTTCTGGGGATCGTCACGGTCAGTATGCTTAATCTGCTCGATATATAATTAAACGTACCATGCCCCAATACTGGGAACGAGACTACATAACATCTGAATATAAATTTCATTGAAAGGAACTTCATTGACCTCTTGACCTTTTCATTACTCTATGTCAATAAAACGTAACTTCCGTAATAATAGATTTCTTGTGAAATTTTGATCATCTTTGTACAGACGTTTAAATGACACCGACTGTTCAGAAAAATGTGAATCAGATTTGCTTTTTCAGAGAAATACCTTCCACTGCATTTGTTGAGATTCGAACCATTTTCTGGCGCGGGTTAGTCATGCATTACGATGCACGGGAGCATCCGCTGAGCCATCCATGCAGACTTCAGTTTGTGAAGTGAAATATAAAACATATTAAATTTGTAGTTTTCTTTTGTTTGTATAATTATAGCAATTTTTGCCATGATGGAATACTCGATTTGCTGGTAAATTATACAAATGCTATACTAGACGGGTACAAAAGAATATAAATATTTAAAAAGAGGCAATACATACCTCAAATGTGGAGATCTCGGACTCGTGATGCTCGACGTCAACGTTTTTGCCAGGCAGACAAAACAGCGCGAGTTTTTACATTACCGTATCATTAAAAATCCACAATCCATATATAAAACAAATTTGTAATTAAATAAGTGGTATGAAGCCTACAATATGTCAAAACTTAACAAAATTAACTTGTCCAAACCTGTGAAATAATGAGCTTTCAGCGAAAAAGGCAAGAATTTTTTCGCAGCAATCTCCTGACGCCATTTTGAACTTGCTTATGAACGCAAAATCACTGGTCATGGTTTAGGTATATTCTAAAGTATTCTGTACGTGAGCCAAAAATTGTGATGTTCTAACATTTGTAAGTAGGCAAAACATTGCAGGAAACATGATATGACATGTCAGTCGTGAAAAAACGTCCTGTTGATGTACTCTACAGACAATGACTTAGACAACTACAAAAATTAGAAAGATAATCTGCATCAGTTTATGGACGCCATCAGCGTGGATACCGACTTTGGGCCTACTGAGTCCCGACTACCAGTTTATGTTTTAAAAGTTGACTTTTAGTTGACCGTTGGCCTCGTTGGTGAAAAACAAAACTGGTAAAAACAGTAACGTTAAAACATTTTAATCTATTGCGTCACAGGTTACAGAAAATTATAACGAAAGTTTTTGTTAATGAATCTTACTACTCATTTCACATAAAAAAGAGCATCCTGACCTGAAGAAAATCTGACTTGCAAGACTATTTACCACTAACTGACTAGACTCCTAACCAGATTCTTGGACTGGATTTAAAATATCTTTACTGCGTGCGAATTTTCTTGACTAAGCAACAAATGAGCTTTGTTTCAGCATGTTTTTAAGTCAAGTTGAGATATTTTGATTGTTTAAAAGTACAAGAAGTGGCAATATAAGTTTTATATTTACGTATAGCTGTTAATGAAATCTAGTGCATTGACGGTAACCTGATGGCATATCATTTGCACATGAATGAAAAATAAGATTACCGTCGAAAATAGCGTTATGTGGAATCATCGCAATCTCTGTATTTGCACATCTGTCACCTTACGTTTGTCATCGTCATTGTGAGCCAGCTTCAATGCTTCCATTTTGTTCTTTGACCACTTTGACATATTTGACCACTTTTCTTCGAGGTTTATAATTATACAGGTTACCTTGCGAACCACATACTCGCGAGATGGTAGTCCGTATAAAGGATATCAGCAGAAACATTTATTACCCAAAAATGGTCACCTTACTGGTGACCTTGAAATGACCTCGGATGATCTGAGGTTAATTCTAACCTGGGGTCAACTTTTTGACCACTTTGAAAATTTGGCCTCAAATGACATTTTGACCTTGGGTGACCTTGACTAACGTGAACTCTTTCTGTAGGAAGTGTCAAAATTGGTTATAGGAGTGTTTGTAAGAAGAAAAAAAAGACTTGAAATTGTATTATTTTCATTATATTGTAAAATATCAAATATTTTGCAATTTTTACACAATTTTTGGCAAAAATTGGCAAATTAGCAAAAAAATGCTTGCTTCGTGTGCAGTAAAAAAATGTTATCAATTTTCAGATGAATTTATCAACTTGCCAAGATTTGGGAATTGTTCCCTTAAAGTCTTTCTTTGCCCCTTATTTCTCCCGTCTCCTCTTAAAAAACACAAGATCATCACAGTGTTCTGACAACCACAACAGACATTGAAAAACATTAAAGTTTATATAAAATTAGTGCACATCTTTCTGATATCAAACTCCCCTCAAATTGTCACATTTTGAGTGCTGATCAACTATCTATCTATATTTAAAACGTGACAGGTGCAAGGTAATCCCATCATAACAGTCACTTGTTAGTAGTAATACGCCACAAGGTATCTTTGCCTCTTTGTATAACTATCTTAAGATTCTTGTAGATTGTTTTTTTGTTTTAATAATTAAGGAGCCAACTTTTAATGTTTTTGTCGAAATTATATAATTGCATTTACGGGAATCTGTAAATGTAAATCAAATATGTCTAATCATTTTGTGAAGTTGATTTAAAATTCGTCGAATATGATGAATATGATTATGGTCGTGAACAACAGTGTAAACGCATCAAATGTCATTTGTACTACAGATGAGAATGTATTTAAGGATTCAGTCACACATCACCGTATAGAACCCAAACGTACGCCTAACGTACGCCTAACGTACAATATTTCAGTCATATATAGATATTCATATATGTGACCATATTTATAAAGACAAAAAAAGCTCTCTCGATGAACTTCACCCGATTTCCAGAAGTTAGGTTATGGTCCGTCAAAGGTTTTTAAGGATTTCCGATTTCCGATTAGTTTCTTGAAATGAAACATTCCTGGTGTTTTGATGTAAGCAAAAGGATTGTGAATCTATCAAAAAACTATTTCGGCAAATCACGACCTTGATGTATTTTCACCTGTAGTGCAAAATGAAGTTTCTTGCATTTGCAGTGGTCACAATCCGTCGTGCGGTGTTTGTTTTTTTGTTTTGTTTTTTGTTTTTTGTTTGTTTTTTGTTTGAGAGGCCACGTTCTCTAAGTTTTTTTTATTCTAAAAACGTGGCACACGCAGGGAGGATGCACGATGATCGCACGGTGTACGTACAATTGTGCGCACGACAAGCCTGGCCGTGAGTGGCGGCGCGCGTGCATCGTATGTTGCGCACGTTGTAAGTACTTGCATATGCGTGCAGCGTACGAACTCCTTAATTGCGACTACCGCGTTATTATTAGGAAAAATGTACTTACATGTACGATGCACAGTGTTCGTACGTGATAGATGCGTCGTCTGTAAGGCAAATGGCCTTAGGAAAAAAAAGAGAAAAAACGTTAATTCTGCGTACGTTGTGCGCACGTTGTCGGTACCGAGCACGTGCGCACCGTACTGATGTTTAATTAGTGACCCGAACGTAGCCAGCACGCAGAGAAAGT
>JXSR01S035853.1:0-11925 GCA_000969725.1 Ophiothrix spiculata
ATTTCATAAAAATTAACATTTGTCAGATATTTGTAAAAAAATATACCTATTCTTGCGAGCGCCGTGCGAACGTCGTACGAGCCTCATTCTTAAAGTCGTACGAGTCTTTTGATCGTACGATCATTGTGACCGTAGCTTAAGACAATTAAGACGATATCAAAGCGTTACGTAATTATGACATCATAAAGTAGGCCTACTTGTAAATCAGAAAATCATAATTTTGGTCGAAAATGGCAACCAAATCAAAGTTTTGCAATAAAGTTTTTTGATATCACATTTTCGTCGTGTTTTGCTAATAAATAAAGGAAATGATAATTCTAACTTGTGCTGTAAGTTTAAGTTTCATAGCATGCAAATAATCTTTAAAATTTGGATTCAAAATTTTGGCATTTAGCTTTAATAGTTCAAAATGTTTGGATTATTATATCTTGAGGAGTGATAACACTTAGATTACTGACGTCTTTGAAATACCAATCTCTTGCAAATTCATTTTAACATCCTTTTGATGCAAAATTGACATTTTACTTCGATAAATAACATAACAGAAGTTAGTGGCTGTATTTATGATATCGAAAATATTCCTTGATCTATGGTGCTTAAAGCCAAGTTAATTATTTGCAAAGCGTTTTGTTTCCTCTTGGATTATAGAAATTATGGAAACGCGCCAAACTTGAAGCAGCACGCCAAGTGAATTGCTTTATCCAATCCACTTCTTGTGTATACTTTGATTTCTTGTTTTATGATTGATAAATTTTCAGGCATTGTATGACTAAGTTTGAGTTTCAAAGTTATGAGTTGAAAGAATTTACTTCAGGCAATTTCTCCAATGACGTCACATTTAAAGCAGCAATACAAATCATTTAATATTTTTAACATCGTTTACGTTCTATTTTCTTTTATCGTATCAATTTTGATTGTTATTTGGAAGGTTATATGACGCAATTCTTCGCGAGATTAATTTGATGCAAACCATTATCAATGCGGAAAATAATTCTGTAAAATGTAAGTAATACATCTGTAAAAGTAGTACGCACGTATTATAAACACTGTTTGTTTGACTAACATAAAATTGAAATTACGTACTATAGAAATCGCGTTTTTCATGTTTGCTTTCCTGACTTATATTGTGTAATTAAAACTACCTTATTGCGTATTTCTACACGTATATTTCAAAACCTGATTTATATAAAATGTAATTAAATTTTGCCTCTTTAAGGCTAAATGACTTCGACTGTTCAGAAAGTTGTCAATCAGAATCAGGCCTACAATCACAAAAAAAATAACGTTCCTATTTGTAAATGTTACTCAAAATATATCACTGTATTTTCTATTTGTTGTTATTTCCCAGGACAACTAAGTTATATACACTTAAATTCACATGAAGTCGTTTTTACTTGAAAAATGTGTTTTATACTAACACATCCGTAATCCATAGTTGCTTACATTCGGTGTATTTTTACTTTTGGACATTTAAATAAGTATGCAGTGTGCAGCGTCAATTAAAAGAGGTGAAACATGCACGGCAAATACTAAATTTGGTCACATTTTGGTGTCGTTTTTTTAATGATTTTTAAAAGTCAAACGCACGACTGCTATGTGTTTCACAAGGGCGTATTTTTTGATAGATCGCGCGCTTACGTCCATCAATATGATGACCACGCAATGGTTGCACTCGCAACCATTAGCTTTTCAGGGGTAGCACACAGTTTTAAGAATCGCGCAGGTACGCAAATATGTTTCAATTTAAGTGTCACGTGCGCACGCATGAATGTTTTGATTGCCGCACAAAGTCTTCAGACACACACACACAAGCGTTTAAAGGTAACACAATTGTTTTGATGGTCGTGCTTGAATAAGTGTACGGTTTTCAAATATCGACGAGCACATAACGCATTTTAATGCTGAGGCCAATTGTTACATTATATTGTAAGCAAAATAGGCACGCACGTACTCTTTTAGACGGGGTTGCATCATTAGGGTAAAATCTCGGCTTTGCAACACTATAACACCAACTTATGCGATCTAGGAAATTTAATGCGTACAAAGTACTAAGCATATTTACACTGAAAACCTAAACTGGCCAGTGTGACTATCTTTAAGCTAGTCCAGATGGTACGCATCTAGACCAGCTTTAAGTCAGTCAGTATTGCTGGACTAACAAGGATGACTAACTTAGCCTAGTCCAGCATGCTGTACTAGTCTCATTTTACTTGCTTGACTTGTTTAAAGTTAGTCTGTTGACCAGCTTGATGTTAGTCCAGCAAGCTGGACTAGTTTAGGCTAGTCGCTTGACTAGTTATTGACTAGTTTTAAGTTAGTCCAGATGGTACACATCTTGACTAACATAACATTAGTCCAGCTGGATGGACTAATGTTACACTAGTCCAGCTGCCTTGACTAGCTTACTCAAACTAGCCGATCCGAAATACGTAACCTTAAGCTAGTCCAGCCAACTAGACAACCTAGTGCAATATATATGCATGCTATGTAGTTGCAGAGCCACATGATACAGTTTTGATATAGCTAATCCGTCAATAATGTAGAGCAGGCCTGATGTAGAGAGAGGTTTAAGAGTGACATATAAGTGCCACCAAAATAGTCAGTCAGCTGCATATAAACAAATGATATAATTCACGATACATCAGTAGAACATGATGGTGACATTTATTAGGTCAAACGACGGCACGGTGTTTCACATGTCTGTGCTGTCCACTATGTTGTCCTCAAAGACTCCACCTGACCAGACTCAGTCTGACTAACATAAGCTATTCAAGCCAGGTTGACCAACTTGAAGTTGGTCAAGCTCTTTTGTACCATCAAGGTAGTAAAGCTCTCAGTTTGGCAAACTCGTCAAGCAAAGTTTCGCACATTAGTCAAGCAGGCTTGACTAGTTTGAAATTTGGCTTGACCAACGTCAAACTAGTCGGGCAAGCTGGACTAACCTGTCTGACTAGTTTAAAGTTAGTCAAGCAGCTGCTTGACTAGTTTTTGTTTTCAGTGTATAGTGCCAGTATGCACGGGTGTTAGCTGACCTTTACAATATATTCGCCGTTGTTAAGAACCGTTACTATGTATTACGAAATCAAATCCGCTGGATATTAGCATGACAAAGAGACAACTATGTGAATTATTTAACAAGTTAAACATTGGTTCATAATTTTGGCTAAATTGCGTAAGAGCAAGTGGTATATACCAAACCAGACAAGCAAGCAAGTACAGGTCCTTCTTGATTATTTATTTATTTTTTTGTTATTTATTTATTTATTTATTTATAACATTCGGTTGAAAGCCAGGCTAATCCCAATAGTGCAAATGCATTAATTTTAAGGGACGCTTCCATGGTGTGAAGGACAAAATATCATGAATATTGGAAAGGGTATTCTAAGGTTTTTTTCCATACGTGCCAAGAAATCGCTCAATGCTTAACCAATATGAAAACCAAAAAGACGTTCGTTTCTGTGAAAAATTATCAATTTTTGATGATTTTATGGAATTTTGTTTTTAAATTCATGCTTACTGTATCCCTCTGAAAAATATCCTAACCCCCCCCCCCCCTAATCCTCCCCCTCCATGTAACAACGGGGGGAAAATCCGCATAAATTTTCTCCCAAAACTCCTTTTGTACTCACAACATACGAACGGTCATTGGCTATAGACCTTATCTTATTTTACATTTTGGTATATGATTCATACCAAAGTCAATGTCCAAATATAAAAACATTCCGAATGTAAATAATAATGACTCTTGAAGTCCACTTTTAAAAAGTACAATGTTGTAATCAGTTATATATATCAAAAAGAAACGAACAATAGTAACCTCTACTTGCGGTAAATATGAATGGGTTACGTACATACCGTATAAGATATTGTTGTATTCATTGATAAAATGTTAGTAAAAACCAGTGAGAATATGAAGTAAATATAAATAAAGTGGCATTAGTGCAATTTACTTAAATCATTCAAGAGGATATTACTTAATTCTATACTTTTGTTGGGTTTACTAATTAATACTAGTAAATTGTACTAAGATAATAATAAGTAAAAATGAATTATTTGTAGTATTTGTGGCGCGAAATAAAAAATGACACCGAAAGAAGTCAAATTATTGATGTTTATCCGGTTCAATATGAATTAATATACACAAGAAGGCCTAAGGAATGCATTTGGTAGTTTTATATAATGTTATGATAAGTCACTAGTAAATCATTTGCATTTACACAATATAAATGTATGTTATGCTCTTGAGTTAATAAGAATTGCTTCGTGGTAACAAAGACAAGGCGTTAGACTCATAAACCATAAGGTACCGGGAACGAAAATCAGGTAAGTCCAAAGGTAAATTTTCTCATATGTGTAAACGTTAAGTGTGAATATGGAACCTTTCTAGAAATCTACCCCTCAAGAAGAGGTGAAATTGTATTTTTGTTCATTAATTTTAAATTATTAATGACAAAAATGGTGCATATTAACGTGTTTTGAACTTTAACAAATATAAAGTTGTTGTACTTACTTAAATAGTTGAGGCAACCCACTTTACTTGACTTTTTAAAGTAGATTTGACAAATACTTTTTGAGTGTTCTTGTAATAATTAAAAGAGAAATACTTTTGTGGAGACTCAAACCATTGGTTTCTAGTGCATGTTGGTTATTCATTACGAAGCACGAGAACATCTACTTGGTCATATGGGCATACTTGAGAACGTTAACTGAAAGTTTTCATCTATTTACATAAAAATCCGCTTGATAGAATTCTCATATTAGACCGGATACAAGAAATGTCTATAAAAAAAACAGTTATCAGAAATGATAAAATAATTATCAGATAGTTTTAAGAAATTGTTGTCCAAAGAATATTCTAACCACAGAGAAAACTATAATTCCGGCTAAAAATGGCTGACGCATATATCTTTGGATAAATTATTGTTGTTTATCATGTTTATGATAGTGGACCTGAGGCTAACGATTAATTTATATCCCCTTTTTCCATATACGCTTTTTTCCTATCTGAATGTTTATTTATATTAATTTTTTATTTTCATTTAACAACATTTTATTTATGAATGGAAAGTTCATCTGTCAGTCAGTGAATTCGAATGCAGTTCTTAGACTCAAGTTAAGTTACATAATCACGAATTTAATGTTTTTTATGTAATACTGTATAATATATAAACACCTCACAAAAGATAAGTAGACAGTCATTCTGATCCCCATAAATCCAAGAATGAGTTCTCAAATTCCATCAATATCGACATATATGAACATGAACAATTTGCAATCCCAGCTAAATATCGATTCCAAAGTTGACATCAAACCGTTACCATTCTATTACACCAACCATTTGAAATTTTGATCTCAGTTTTCATTTCTCACATAGGGTAATACCACAGATCTTTAAAAACGGGGATTGCGAATTCTGTACAAATACAAAAGAAAATCGATATAATCTCAATTCTATGTGTGAGTTGAAACCATTATTTGGATCATTGTGTTTGAATAGCGCGGGGTTCTAAATCAATTACCATCAAATATTCATTTAGACTCCTTCATTTTTTTTTAACATACAACATGGTGATACTGAAAATAAATATTGCAAATAAATACCACGGTGAAAGTAGAAGAATAATACATAACACATTATGATAAATAAAACGAGGAGCTTTTACCGTGGTAATTCTTTGCGAAAATTGTATAAGGAATGTTATTTAAACATTCACTTGGTTATATCAAACGTATATTTGCAATACCGATGAGTCAAGAGGCTACGCACAGGTGACTTGAAAGTGTACACTCTAGTGACGCGGTTGGTCAATGAACTTTTTGGAAAGCCTACTGAATAGATTGTAGAGTATAACAGAAGACTACACGTAATTGCCTGTTGGATTGTCTCGGCACCAACTCAAACATTGCTTCAAACAAATGCAGCCGATCACCATCCCCGTTTTTAAAGATATGTGGTAATACACACAATACACAATTAATGGTTCAGCTCTACTCACACTTAATGCACTGCCAAAAAAAGTTGTTTACAGCAGTGGCGTGCCCAAAGGGGGATGAGTCAGTCGGGGGAAACGGCCCATTCGGGCATCTTGACACAAAAAGATAGAAAAGAAAGGGGAGGAGAGAAAAAAATCAAAAGGAAAGAGAAGAAAATACCTTGAATTTCCCTTTTTTTTTGATAATTTAAATATGAAAAAGCAAAAATTTTGCGCGCTTCGCGCGAAATTTCTGGTATTCTGTCAATATTCAGTCAAATTTTGCCATGTTTTGCGTAAATTGCAAAATTTTTCGTGCGCTACGCGCGCATTATCAAAAAAAATCTAAAAATATCACATTTTACCCTTCTGCCGCTATTGGTCATTCGGGGGAAACTGATGGTTGTGCCCCCCCACTCAAAAAATCCTGGGCACGCCACTGGTTTACAGCATAATAAAATACGTGGGGATTTCAATTTCTATTCATTCTGCATGACCAAGGAATGTCAAGTTGAAATGTGAGGAAATCATTAAGTTGCAAAGTGTAAACATTTCTTCTTGTTGATTTGTTGAGATGGTCAGAGGAAAAGACGTAGCAGAGTTGTTGAATACACATCATTATGGTTCTTTCAAAATAACGGGGCTTGTATATATTGGAAAATTGATAATTTCAAAAAATTCAAATTGATGTTATACATCTTACATGAACTTATGTGTTTGTTTCATGAATGCTAAAGTAAAAATGCTTTATTTTTAAAAGTAATTTTAACTTATGTGTTCAATTTAAGAAAATCAAGATACGGTTTTTTGCCCTGCAATTATAGCACCTTGACAAAAAGAAAATAGAGTCATACCAATTTCATCAAAAAGGATAAATAAACAGGTGTCTAAGTTGGTAAAACAGTTAAGATTAACACACAATAGACAACAACAGCTCTGTACTCTACGCAATGTGAAAAACATTGATCATCTGTTGATTCCACTAGAAGCATTGTAGTGATGCACTATTTAACACTGCGGGTATACTCAAAATGTGAGAAATGAAAACCGAACTGGATTTTTCAAACGGCTTGTTTAGAATGATGGTAATGATTTCTATGTCACATTTTGGGTTCAACATTTAGCTGAGATTACATATTTTTCATATATGTCAATACTGATGGAATTTGAGGGCTCATTCTTGGATTTATTATGATCAGACTGACTGTCCACTTATCTTTTGTGAGGTGGTTAGTAGCCTATCTGCCACATACTAGTATCCAAAATCGTCTGATTTTAATACGATTTATGTTTATTGTTCAGGTGCAGCCGCTGCCATTTGTGTGTGGGGGTGTGTGGGTGGGGTAGAGTGTGTAGGGGTGGTGGTGGGGGGTGGTGGGGGTGTGTGTGTGTGTGTGGTGATGTGCTTGAATGATTTGAATCATTAGTTTATTATATATAATTTACTTAGTGTAATTGTATGCAAAGTGTTTTATAAACAAAATTAAAATTTCTAAAGAAAACAAAGGTTTGATCTTTATAAGATGTAACAGACCAAAGTCAGATTATAATTATCTAAACAAAATTATCTGATCTTCCTAATTTATTAAATGAATGAAAACCAGAGATGTAGATAGTTGAAATATTACCTCGTCAACAACTTCTAAAAATCAATCGGGATATTATTGCAGTGTCTACTAAAATCTGACTGTGTATGTAAAATAGAAGGACATAAAAGGTAGACTAAATGTTGGCTTCATTTAAAATATATCATATTAACAGCTAATATGCGGATACAGATAACTTGCTTTAGCACAGGTGAAAGGAGAAAGAATGAAAAGAACTTAGGACTTGAACCAGGTAGAAAATAATTGCTTCTGAATATAACGTCTTGAAAATGTGTTTTACAAAAGTCAACAACTCAAGCAAATTACATAACAAACAGGAGTGCACCTGCTCCAAGAACTATGACTTGTTATGATGGTCGCAGATTTATTGACCTGAGTTCTAATTTGGAACCATTCACCTCAAATGTTAATATTTAAAAAAAATGTCAGGTTTTAGGAGGTCCATAATACATGTTTTAAACACATGTTAATACCTTACCGTGCCATAACAAAGACACTTTTCTACATTGGTTGTATTAATCAAGTTCAGCAATAAGAATTTTTTTTGACTTCAAGCCATATTGTCATCTCATCAGCTTCAGGGCATAACCTTAGAGATCTTATATTTCATTACAAATACAAAACGTTTTATCCACGTTAGCAGGTGGGATGACATCAGGCTGTTGCATCATTGGCGGATATAACGCCATCGAAATGAAAGCTATGATGTACCTGAACATAGCTATGAAATAACAGTTATAGCAGTTCTGTTGTATGGGTTATTACCGTCAAATTTTCGGCAATAATCAACGATTTTGCCGAGATAATATTAAATCTGCAAGATCATTATCATATGCCGCAAAGAATTGGGTTGTTTTCACGTATTTGCTTTTAAAAGACAGAAGAAGGGATGATTGTTGTGGGACCTAAATATATCAAGAAAAATATGTTCAGAGGATGTTTGAATATTGTATATATATTGTATATATATTTGATTATTTGAGTCTTTGATATGTTATACTTAGGCTACATAATTGTAGGGATATTTGCAAGAAAATATGTAGAAAAAATGCACTTTTTGAGAACAAGTAAAGGTATCGGTGATCAAGGATAAGCAATTGTGGTATGCCCGAAATAGTGTGATCATGGTTAAACCTCTGGAAAATTAACCCGAAATGGTGGAGTAATTACTGAAGGCAAGCCTTTTTCTATTAATAGAATATTACCTTTTTCAGGTTCTATGTTTTGAGGAAATATACCCGTAATGATGTGCAAACTTGCATGATCTTTATATACAGGTGTTGGATGCAAGATTTCCCCAGCCGATGTTAATCAGCTATAGTTAAGCCTATTTTTAGTACCTGTAGTGGAACCATTTCAAATTGTTGAAAAATCCCAGCATTTTCATCTATTTATGTTTATTGTTCAAAGTATGGTATCATTATTTTCATATCAATAATTCAATACATTTTTCACCTAGCAATCTTTTCACTGCATGAAACATTTCATGAAATGTGAAACTTAGAAAATTGTTATTTTTGTAAATAATTCCTTAGATGATACAGTAGTTACTAAGTTGGAATATTGAAAATTCCAAATCTAATTTACTTGGTATGCAAACACCTCCCTTTCGACCAATAATTTCATCTCAACACCATAAAGACTGAATACTAAAACGAAACCCTCAAACTGAAATTGTATTCAGAATTTTAAAAAAATGTAATGCTACATATTTTAGCAATATAGATTTTAAGATTGATTATCTGAATTTTCATTGTTTACATGTATTTCTTTGTTCGAAACGTTTATAGTCGGTCGAAGTGCAGAACACTAACTTGTGATGAATGACCACGCAATTTTCCAAAAATTTAGAAAGAAAAACAGAGATAGAAAAAAAACATGCATGACGACAACATACATTATCTTTACCGAGAAACATTGGATATCACCTTAATAAAGCACAAAAGTGGTTATTCCAGTTAAAAGTATATTACAGCGATTGCAGACACGTGGATAATTCTCCCCAAATTGGTACTTTACATTTTATCGGTTCTTTATTTGGAAGGACCATCCTGCAAACTAAACTACTAAGCTTTATGTTGTCTTGCCTTCAAAATACAAAAGTTTTAATGATATTACAATAAGTTAGGCTTACAAAAGTATGTTGCCTATGAAGCTACCTAAAATTGTATTTTTTTATCCTGAGAAGTGAATAGTTTTTATCCATACAAAGGCGTGAAAACATATCTTTAAGGCCTGTAGATATACTTTGTCATTTTTGTGGTCATTTGCATTCAGAATTTTTCTCATGGTGTTACATTTTCACCACTATGTTAAATTTCATTCGGAATGAACATTTTCATTTTAGTTTTTTTCATGGTGTAAAATATTTGCCATAGTGTAAAATTTTACCATTTACCAAAATGTTCATAATGGAGAAATATTTTACGCATCACGGCACATTTTGCAATGATTACTCATCTGTAGTATTTTGATAATTCATAGTACATTCGTTGTTTTCAGACAATACCATAATTAGATTGGTCTTTTCATTCTATTTTGTGATCTGTCCTTTACAGGTACTGTGGATTTCATTTTGAATGTTTGTCACTGTGCGAATTTTGTATTATTAATTATAATAGGAGTTATAATAGCGGATTATTCCTATCAATAATATAGTCTAGACACTCGAGGTGAGGTCAATATGCAATCAGTTGTCTGGATATATTACAAATGGTAAAAATGACGAAGTATATATCTAGGCTGTTACTCGATGCAAACGTTTATAAACGGTAGAATGGAAGAACACTAAGGCCCGGTGCAGACTACACTATCATATAGAATATTTTGCTTATAATATTCTATGCTAACGACAAAATGACGTAGGTGTTCGAATAAAACACACAGTTAGAAACATTGGATATCACCCTAATAAACCACCTAGTTGGTTATTTCAGTTTGAGGTCTAATACCGCTATTGTCGACACGTGGATAATTCTCCCCAAATTGGTACTTTACATTTTATCGGTTCTTTATTTTGATGGACCATCCTGCAAACTAAACTATTAAGCTTTATGATGTCTTACCTTTAAAAAAAAACATTTTTAATGGGCATCGAGTAAACTAAACTACTAAAATACAAAAGTGTCAATGAAGCTACCCAAAATTGATTTCTTTTTTATCCTGAGAAGTAAATGGTTTTTTTATCCATACAAAGACGTGAAAACATATCTTACTCGATGCCCATAAACATGATAAAAGCTGTTTTTGCTTGATCTACTTGCTTGACTGATACAGTTATTTCCAATACTCGTAGACAAATTACGGGAACATCTACACTTTCAAGTCACATATGACGAGGAGCTCCGTTTATTGAACTAAAAGTAAATATTATAACGAATAAAATGTGTTTTTCATCAAGTATGTTAAAAAAAAGCTCAAATAATATTTAAAGATATTCATTACAAAAAACAAAATACTCGATACTTTTGAATACTTCATAAAAAAAACTGTGAATTTCCTTCAGATATCAAACCAAGCACTTCTTCCACACCAAACCACCTAAGGGTAGCATACGCACACCTACACATCACTGTTAATGACGTATGACGAGGTCTAAAGCACTATTTGGTCTTAACCGCTCATGGACTTGGTAAAGCAGTCATACCGCCCTCGTTTTCTCCTAATTTGAATATATTTCCATAAGTAGGAAACTAAGGAGAATTTTGAACAGATATTGTTTAATTTGCAAAGAGGAAGGTGGGTTTGAATCTTACATTAATCCAGTAGGAGTATTCGTATCTGCTGGTTTGGCGCTTTTACACTGGGTTATGAATTTTATTATCGATGTGTTTTCATCCCCGGGTTTTTTATAATACAAGATAGTATAAATTTGTGCACTTGTATAAATCTTGTTTACCTAATCAGGCCTACCCCTAGGGCAGTTATGTATGTCTAGCAATAACAAGTCGGGCCACTTTCTGATGGAAAATAGTAGGCGCACAGAAACTCTTGATAGAGTATTTGTACTTAAAATGCTAAAAAAGTAACGCCAGCAGTTTTTAATATTATTCGTGTTCAGTCAGTATTCTGTTCCATGTATCCAATCTCTATATACCTGACGACACCATTTAGAAAAAAAAAGGTCACTTGCATGACAGCAGATGTGGGGCTGCAAGAGAAAGACTTATCTGCTCCCAAGAATTGTATCCAGAACATTTGCTTTAACTTAAATTGTCTGCAAAAGTCAAAATTTCAACCGAACAAATCATTTCACACATCAGAAACGTTTATTAGAGAATTTCTTTATAGTATTACTTTACTTCACTGGTGTGACCGTATCACGTGGCCAATGTACTGAGTTAAAT
>JXSR01S035858.1:68062-79284 GCA_000969725.1 Ophiothrix spiculata
CTAATGATGTTTTTAGCGCTTATATAGAGAGATTCCTGAGATTCGGTGGTGTTTGGGTTAATTACGGCTTATGATGTGAGAGGTTCGTGACTGAAATTAACCTGTGATGTGTGACACAATATATTATAGAGTAGAGCTTGTAATAATAGCTGCCTTTTGGAATTGTGAGGGTTTGTGAAATGTGACATAATATATTATAGATTAGAGCTTGTAATAATAGCTGCAGTTTGGAATTGTGAGGGATTTTGAAATTTACAATATTTCATAGATTGGTGCTTGTAAAAATTGCTGCCGTTTTGGAATTGTGAGCGATTTTGAAATGTGAGTTTGGAGCTTGTAATAATAGCTGCTGTTTTGGATTTTTGAGGAATTTTTGAATTTAACCATGATGTGTGGCACAACAATTACAGATTAGAATAGCTGCCATTATGGAAATGTGAGGATTTTTTATACAAAGTTATGAAATTTCCAACATTTTTCATTTACTTGAGATGTTTTAGAGCATTTACTGTAAGATTGTTTATTCCATTTCCTATTAACACAAACTGTGATATCTCACGATGATATCTGGTTTTACTTGGGCACTTCGTTAAATTTGAACTTCTCACGTGCAAAGACCACATGGTCTAACTTATAGCTATTCGAATTTTACCGCATTTCTTTGGGGTTTTTTTTATAGGTTTTCAGGAGATTTTTTGCTTCATCGAGAGAAAAAAAAACCCGGAAAAAATTTTGCCGCTAAAAATAGTGACCTAAAAACGTAATAAAAAAAAATATTTCCACGTGCGCATAGCCTTTTTTGACTAAAAAAAACCCACACTTAGGGTTTTTGGCCTAAGGAACCTGAGACAAGTTTTTTTTTTTGCCTTAGGGGTTTAAATGGACATTTCTGTCTTTCAGTTTGTGGTTTTTTTTTGTAAAAACAATCTTACCCTGGTTTTTTAGTTTATTGAAAATGTTATATATGGCAGCTATCAGTATCATCATTCTTGTACAACTCCCCTGATAATATATAGATCTCAAAGCCCCTCAATTGATAAAAACGGACACGGATCATAAGCGTAACCTACATCTCTGAATAAAATCTCGCTCCCTGCGAAGATGATGATCTCGCCATATCATCAGTGTAATAAACGAGCTCTTAAAACCCTCCATGTAGCTCGCCGCGGCAGTTGATGATTCTTAATTGATAATGTGCCGTATGAACACGCTCATTTACATATAAATAACTTGGCTGTGCGTCGAGCCAAGGTGATGAAAAATGCATAAATGCCGAGATGGGTAATGAGTTTCTGTAATGATTTTCAATGAATCTGGGGGGTTGTTATGATGTCTAATTATTGTAATTTAAATTCATTAGAACAGCAAAGTAACTGATTAGTATTTGTGTAGCGGATTTGTATGCATTGGGAATGTGGCGTTGTTTTTAATTAGCAATGGGCCGAATAATGATCATGTATGTATAAATGATGACACAATTTTCTGCATTGTTAACCGATTTTATGAGGTTTTAAAAAGTACATTTGTCATGCCATGAATAGCTGTTATAGATGGGATAATGTTTGCTGATGATAATATTCTGTATAAAGATAACAAGAAATGCCTTTTAAAACAATCAGTGGTGATGTAAGGATTTTCAAAGTGGGGGTCAAACTAGGGCAATTAAAGGAAACATCCAGAGAGGGGTAAAATGAGCAAAAATCATTGAAGGACAAATTATGGAATTTTTTAATGTGAAAAAATTCCATCAAATCTGCTAATATCAGCTAAAAACCGTTTTGCTCTTCCAAATAAACATATGAGTGGTGCTCTGGCAAAATGAGCAGAAAGTCGCGATTGAAGATTTTGAATAAATGACTGCTTAAAGTAAAAATATGGTGAAAATATCAAATTTCGTTTTTTGACATAAAACGCATGAATATATAAGTGTGAAACTATATAGCATTTTGAAGGTCAATTATGACGGGAAGTGCAATTATTAACGGGTAATTGATCGCGTTTTGCTATCATACACTATAGTAATCAGTAACTTTAAAATCAATTTGCAACAATTTTTTACTGCCAGATTTTAAGTGGACTGCCTTGTAGTCCGATCTCTAATTGAAGATTGTAGAAAGAAAATATGACACATTATATATCATTCGCAAGCTGAAATATGTCATAAACTCAATTCCGAAAATCATGACTTTCCACTCATTTTGCCAAAGCACCAATCATATATTCATTTGGCAGTACAGGTTTTCCCAACTTGAATTTGGCCAATGACATTGATGACATAAGGTTAGCATTTAACTGATGAGAATGCTACAACAAGTTAAGTGCTTAGAACACAGGATGAGAGATGTGTGTCAAGTCGTGCAGCAAATTACCGACTGACGGTAATGGATGGCGTCGTTAACGCCAAAGCTCCGGTGGCCGAGCGAGCGTACTTGGCATCGGGCTAAATGGTTTTGGGTTTTGTTTGGTTAGGATAAACTCCAGTGACCACATTTTTGTCCTTGCTACTGAATGGTTTTGGTTTTGTTTGGGAGGCAAAACTCCAGTGACCACACATTTGCTATCTTTGCTAAATGTATATGGGTTTTATTTGTGACCGACTGTCACACTTTCTATTGCTGCTAAGGTATGGGTTTGGCGAGGTAAAACATCAGTGACCGCACATTTGGCATTTCTGCTAAATGTTTATGGAGTTTAATATAGTATATTAGTAGTTATTTCTTTCTCACAACATAAAATTATGTTCGCCTTGGGGAGATTTCGATCCGGCATGACGCTAGACCCTGTTCAACCCAACAAGCTTAGGCGCTATCGGGAAGAATTAGAAATGCTGGCCTGATCTTTATGGAGTTTATTCGTGAAGCAGAAGTTCTCTTACTGCACATTTACTACTGCTGCTAAATGGATATTGATTGGTTTTGTCTGCGAAGCAAGACTTTAGCAACTGCACACTAGTTGGCATGAGTGGTTTTATGCTCCAGTCACCAAATATTTATTGATTTATTTGAATTTATTGATGTATATATACTTGATATACCAAATATTTGGTAAAAAAGTATGGCTTGGCCCACATTTTTACAGACCAAGCCTGATTGGGTATTCATTCCCTGCATATTCTACAAACATACATCCCCTCCACATGTGGGGGACCCCTTCCCTCATATTTTTATCCCCTATATTACTGTATTTGTATTGGATAAGCACATTTCATAGCACGTTTTCAGCACTGAGCATTTTATTAGCACATCCTAGTTGATTTACACGGCGTGACTTTATGACAGAATTTGTGATTTGCTGAGATACCAGCATCAAATACATGCGGGTGATGTAAAGGTTGTCATTAATGTCTTCGTCGTAACAGGCAAACAATTAGCCAGCTCAGGTGTGGTTATTACTGGAGAATTTTTTTGTATTTCATAAAAATTGTATTTTTTAATAGCTTATTGAAATAGGTAAATCATAAAAAGATCCCTCTAGTTTGTATTAATTTACAGCTCCACGGAATTGGAATTATCATATGTGTACCGCCGCGGCAAAAGGGTCCAGTTGTCGACTCCTACATGTTGCTCATTGTAGCATATCTGATGTATACAAATACCATACATTAGATATGCTACAAGGAGCAACATGTACGAGCCGACAACTGGACCCTTTTGCCGCGGCGGTACACATATGTGATAGCTCACCCCAAAGTTTGGACTCTGCAGATGATATCAATTTTGATTTTATCATTTCATCCTTGTTACAGCATTTTCTTAGCTCTAAAATGACACTGTACTTATTGAAATTGATCAAGGCGGTCATATTTTACAACAGAATATCTGCTGGAAATTCTTATTATTTTGTTTATATTGTGCTGCCTATTTTCACCAGTTTCTTGAAAAGTGTTCTGTCGCAATGTCCTCTTGCAGGGTGAGCGATCACATTATGGTGTTGCTTAATGCAGTATGACATTTAAAGGAGCTTATTCTGAATTTTCAAAATTTGGATTTTGGTTTCATATGAAATATCACCACTCAAGAGGTCTAAATTTTGAATTTCAGATAAATCGGCCCAAGCGTTTTGATTTTATGAGTCATTATGTATTTCATAACTTCCTATACTTCGCTGTATAAATTAATTATGGTTACCATAATAAAACACATTTTACCCATATCTCAAAAACTAAACATGCTTCAGCCAGGAAATTTCACACGAAATATGAGAAAACTATGAGTAATATTTTGGTACCAAAATCAGAAAAGGTTTGAAAAAATGTTAAAGCAATCGGACCATGCTCCTTTAATAATAATACAAAATGGTGACCATTATTATGCAGTAACAAGGAAATTCATGAACAAATTCATCAGGTTGGCTGGAATTTTCATTTAACAGAACCAGGGTTAAACTAACACTAACCTTCTGATGGTTTCGTCCTCCATGGTCAACAGACTTCATCAGAATGATGCTTCTTTCTCGTTTTACTTCCCGTCTTACTTCCGGTGTGACCGTAGGTCTTTTTATGACGTTATCAAGAGAAGAGAATCATAAAGTGTCTCAAGTAGTGGGACCCCTCGTCATGATTCATGGTTTAGTGTTCCTTTTGCAAATCCATCTAGAGACTTGCGAATAAAGTGAATGTCTGATGAAGTCTGATGACCATGAAGGACGAAACTGTCAGAAGGTTCAAGTGTTCGTTTAACCACTGGTTCTGTTAAATGAAAAATCCAAATTCAACAAAGAAATTGTCAGAATCATTTTACCTTTACAGTAGGAGTGTGCTTACAAGTGGTGTTGATTTTGGCTTAATGTAGAAATTCTAAGATAAAAATGTTTCATTTATAAAATCTGTCTCTCTAAAAGTATGGTCTGAAAAAAATAGAACAAAACCTTTTAAGGTAGCCTACATTATGAAGTGGGAATCAAGTTCAGTCCAAAAAGAGACATACTGAGATTTTTCACCCATGATATTGCTCATTATTGTTTTGTCAAGAACTGAAATGAGTATGAAGATATCAGATGGGTACGTAATAGAGAGTTATATAGAAAAGTGTTGCTGTAAAAGACAACTAACCTTTAAAATGTTTGATGTTCAAATTTAAAAGGCAACACATGCCAACTGTTATATATAAATATGAAGTCCAATAATTTTCATCAACTTGCTGGAGAGCTCAACTGTGTTGAACTTGGTGTTGAACTTGAAAGTATACGGGAAATTGTCACAAAAGTACATGTAGTACAACTTCAGCAAGCAAGTGGCAACTCATCCTATAACTCACCTTTGTATTAACTCACTAATTAATCATACCCTATGAAATTAACCTGCTTGCTTGCCACAAAATGGAGACCATATTTTTGGCCTTTGGCAAATGCATTCTTGAACTTAAGCTTAGTTCATTTAAGGTCAGGTCCAGGATGCCAGGGGGTGGGGCACCCCGTTATATTGATACACAGATGCATAAAAAAAGGTTTTCAAAATACCCTCTTTAGAAACAACTTCAAGCTTTCCTTTTCAGAATAAGTTGCCCCCAAATAAGGTTTTAAATGACATCTCTTTCTTTGGATGATTATTCGGGAGTTTGTGGGCCCCTTAAAACCAAGTATACTTTCTATGTAGCTTAGAAAAAATGGCCCCTTTCTTTCTCTTTTTTGTTTGTTCATGCATGTGTATACCAATATAGCTGAGTACCTCCCCCCTCCAAGGGCCATGATATGCCCTTGGTGTGAGGTTAATAGTTGCAATGTAATCCATGCATATGATTAATGAATTTAATTAACCAGTGAAGGGGTAATATAAGGACTGAATGAATATTTAAGCCAAGATTTTTTCTGTTAATTAATTAGCAAAATATTACTTGGGAATATTAATTGAATGAATTTCATTCAAGTAATAATTCAAATGTGTATATTGGTGTATGATTCAATAACTTGACTTCAGCTTCTCTCTAAACAAATTTCAATTTATCCTTAGAAAAGAGTTTTTAAAAAATGGAATTTGCAGAAATATTCCTGACCTATTTTGATCAGAAAAGTCACCTTTTCAAAAATATATGTTCCTATCATTTGAATGCTCATAAACAAGCCAACTGTTTTTTGGTTCAATGTTAATCTCAAAAGCTTCAGTTGCACAAAATTGTATTTTAAAAATTAAAAGTCAGCAGCAAATATTTTAATCCCTAAAAAACAAATTGTGTTTTATTTGCACACTGATAATACATAAATTGTGTTCACATTTTCTAGTTGGTTAAAAAAGAAATCCTGACAATATTATTTTAAAAAGTCTTCTTGTATGAACTACTATCTTGTGTGAATTTGAGTCATGGCGAGGTCTTGAGTTAGGATGCACCATTAGATATCCAAGAGGGTTGTACAAAGTTGGTAATGGTTGGATTTTTCTCTGTCATATCTGTGGGATGTCTAATACTCCTGGGGTGGGGGGGGGGGTGTGTCATGGCTGTACTAGATAGTACTCCATTTTGTATGTGAATTAAGGAAGTGGAGGCTTCCTCCCAGGCTTCCTATTAAAAACTGTATATACCCTATAGGGCATTTCTCCCTTTGTTAAACTTCTGTGACCCTAAATCAGGCCTTATCCTAAACAATCATTTTGTCTGATGTCACCTGAAGGCTGAAACCAACTTTTTGTTATTTGAACATTATTTTGATGTATCAAGTTTAAATGAAATGTGTTTATTTTTCATGTGGTATGAAATACATGGTCAGCTATTCAGAACATGTTATTCAATGAGGAAAAATATCAGACCTACATCTGAAAAAGGCTTGCTTTGAAGTCTGAAAAATAACTCTAGTCTAAAGGCTGGTTAGTCCAAAACAATAAACAGGGTCACCAGTATAAATGTAAATATATATTTGCAATTGTCTTTTGGAAGTAATTTAAGACTCGCTAGTCCAAATTTGAATTTAGGCTTGCTAGTCCGAATTATGATTTAGGCTCACAGTGTGAATTTAAAAAGGCTCGTATGTCCCAACTTTGAAAACTGCTCGCTAGTCCGAATTTTGAAAAGTATTGCTTTATATGGTATTAAAGAGATGAATTGTCAACAAAGTGTTCAAATAATCCATTTAGTAAATGCTATTTAAATGGTCAGCAAGAGAGTAATGATTGACAGTAACACTGGTATGTGCTTGAGACTCAAGTTGTTTGGTCAATCGATAGCAGCTCCAGACATTTTTAGCAAGATAAATTAGTAAGAACATAATTCTAAGAGTGTTTATAATTTCAAGAATTTTGCGAGGGAGGCATGGAGTCAAATATTGCAAATTTTGTAACCTTGCAAAAGATGATTTCTAATCTGCAATACCATTTTGAATGAATTTTTGGCCATCCTATTAAGTCTTGGTTGTACATCATGCATTTTAAGGACTTAAATGGGTTGCTTTCTTCAGTAGACAGCAAAATGTTATAGATTGAATATGATTGTTAATCATCCTAAATGGAAATGTTGCTGTGCTTTCTTTTCAGGAAAAAATAATTTAATTTAAAAATGCCTGTACTTCAGCATACTGATCATAATGGAAAATGGTGATAACCCTAAACCTCAATCAAACAAAATCCTATACCAAAGAAAAGGAAGAAATTAGTTAATCCTGATATGACACAACTGGTAGATACATATCGTCACCAAATCACGGTATATCACTTTTTGCTTGGAATTGCCTAAGATTGGATCAGGGTTCGAGGGTCCCAAGCTCAAATCCGAAGGTCAAGTGAATGAAAATAGGGATTTTTGATACAATAAGGCCAAAAAATATTGTTTGGTTGTCCTCAACAACTTTTTTTGAGCAAGTGCGGGTGGGCAATTATTTTTTTTTTTTTTCAAATTTAAGTCAAAGTTATACCAAATTATGGCCTCTACAAAGATGCAAATAAGTCTACTCTACCGAAAAATCTCTTAATACAAGTTTAAAAACAGTATTAAATGTAAACAAAATGAAAACAACAACTTACAAAATATTTTCAAAAAATCATAATTCTCAACAAAAAAACCCCCTAACTTTTTGTGGTAATCTGAAAATTAGGCACGGTATACTTTTGTACAGTAATAACTTTTTTCCAGTTTCTTTAAATAGGGATGGGTGGTCGAGGACAACCAAACAACTTTTTGTTGTTGTTGCTTAATTTTTGAACTGAAGTGGGCTAGGGTTAATCAACATGCATAAAAACAATAATACTCCCATAAATAAGAAAAATATACCCAAAGAAATGATACATAAACCTAGTCATTTTGCAAGGCATGTTTCTTATTGCTAATTGTACAATAAAATCACATGCAAACCCTTAAGAAAAATCCATATCGTCGACTATTTCTGGCATTTCAAGTACTGCAGCAGGTGTCAGTACATAACATTGACAACTCGAAGCGTCAAAAAAATAACAATAATATTCACGGATGCACGTCTCTTGCAGGTTGTCGTCAATACCGGCGTGAGTCTGAATAACCGGATTGTTTTTTGTACACCAAGTCTTGTTTGCTACTCTTATAGAATCTTACGATGACCCATTTGGGATAATCAATATGGGTCATATTAGGCTTAGGCCATGTTAACAAATAACAATGTTCCCATGAATGTTTTTGTAGGTACATTTGTAAGTAGTGTTTTTATCTTTAAAAATAGCAATTATTATAAAATACTAAAATAAAATAATAATAATAAAATATTATCAGAAACTTTAAACATATTATGAAATATGTTCTATACAAGAAAAATCTGTAATTTTACTGGGTCACATTTTAATAAAATGATCAAATTTTGTCTTTTTTTTAGAGAAACCTGTCGTTTTTTATTGGATAATTGCTTCTAATTAAAGATTTCTGTTCAAATGCTTAGAGCCACCCTTCCTCATCACCCCACCACCCTCTCCAACAGGCCTAGTTTATTTCTGCATGTATGCTAAGGTCAAAATGCTTCTGATGCAAACCATGAAAAATCAAAAGTGCTGCAATTAGTTTTGAAAAACCAGACTTGGAAACAAGATTTTTTTACTTGGCTGTATAGAATGGAACATCAGCTGACAATCTGGTGGAAAGAACATTGTCATTAAAGGTGCATTGGCCAAAAATTGCCAACGATAAATGAAAATTGAAATGGAAGAAAAATATTTTGATATACATGGGTTGAATTTGATATTGCTACCAGTGCCACTAATACTCAAATGATGTCAAAAATCTTGAAATATTTGAAAAAAAGAGTTTTTGGTTGATGGTGCATTTGTCCAATACCTCTTTAAACTTGAAGACCTGGTCAATGATGAATATTGCGTGCCAGTTAAAGTGGGTTTGTTTTGGATAAAAATACAAAAAACATGCGAGGTTAGTGAATTGATTGCGATCATTGCGTGTTCAAAGGTTGGCAAATATGTGACAAACATGAAATATGAATTATGTTTTGATCATTCATACAAGTCAATAGGGCTATTATTTGTTTGATTTTATGATTATTAATCGATATATTATTGTGGATAATAGATTTGGTAAATACGAGGCGTTTTATTTTGTCAGATGTTTTTGATAGGTTTGGAAGAATAGTATTTAGGGAAGGTGGAGGTGAAAAAGGCTTAGTGTTGTGAATAGAAAAGTTACGGGGATTTGATACAAACAAGTTGTACTTACGCTGATCAATTTTCAGTTTGTCTCCCCTCTGGAATGGTTTTACAGGCTGGCCAAAAACCTAAAACAAAATCATATTTGGTAGGGGTATGTAATGTGAATGAACCAGCCAAATGTTGGTTATTGAACCCTATTCGTGAATAAAATTTTTATGAAAGAAGTGTTTTTATTTTCATTACCCATATAGTTCTTTTGCATACAGAAGAAAATATGCCATAGAGTTATTCTTTTTATCGGAAATGGTATTTAGTGTGCTATAAAATTCTACTTTAATAGCCTCTTAAACTTACAATATTTGAACAGTATCGACTTTCACACACTTTGTGACTTAAATTATGTTATTTTTTGAAAGTACTTTTAATTGTTGTTTGAGAGTTTTGCTTCTCTGGTTAATTGCAGTGGCATAGCCAGAAGGGAGCAAGGGGGAGGGGGGCAATTGTCCCCCTGAAAGAAGCCTTGCCCCTTCTTGCCCCACTGAAAAATCAAGAAAAGTATTGGTCAGATAGAAATAACATAGTACACTCGTTTGTAGCATATAGCATGCCCCCAAAATGGTCTATTTTTTTACTCCAGTGCCCTCAGTTCATACTAAATTACTATCTTTTTTCGTAATTGTAACAAAAAAGTTTAGCGCTGAAGTAGCTCTGGTTCAGAGCTGAAAATACTTTTGTAATACTACCATTACTATCTGGCTCTTCTAAATACTGACCGTAAGATTTTGTATCAAATTGAAAATACTTTTGTAATACTACCCTTTCTATACCATTACTATCTGGCTCTTCTAAATACTGACCCTAAGATTTTGTATCAAATTGAAAATACTTTTGTAATACTACCCTTTCTATACCATTACTATCTGGCTCTTCTAAATACTGACCCTAAGATTTTGTATCAAATTGACTTTTTACTCCGGGAGGGTTGAACTCGGTGAGGATAGAACTCTGTATAGAACAACTGCTTTATATAGAATTGTCTGAAGACCAACTGTTATCATTTCTAAATTTACTAAAATCTCATTCAATGTAGACCTAGTATTTCTGGGCCTAAACCTGGTATTTCTCAAACCAATCATATTTTGAAATTAAAATCAAGCTTCTCAGAGCTACGCTGAAGTTGCAAAATTTGCTTCTAAAAATAAGTAAATTTACTCCTTTTTTAAAATAAAGACCAAAAACGTATTTTTAACATAAGAAGCTATGGAGGAGAACCAGGAGCCAGAAATCTAATCTGAAAAAAGTGGCTTCTGGTCTTCAAAATTTCCAGGGAACCAGGAGCCATTTTTTTTTACCATGAGCCATTTCCAAAATTGCATATAATATTTCTGAGAGGAAGCTATTTTGATGGCTTGTTAAATGCAGCATGGAACAAGTTTTTTTTTTATGGAAGTTACACACAAAATCGATTGTAATAAGGAGATCTTTTGACTGTCATTGGAGACCTGGGATATCTAGTAATGTTGATAAAACATGCATATTACTCTGTGGGACAATTATCACTGTTATTGATAAACTTTTTTCCTTTTTTATTCATCTTAAGATGTTTGGCACAGAAGTCAAGTCTTGATGCGACTTAGTTAAAGTTCATTTACCTCAATACAAATGGAGAATGAGGGGGGGG
>JXSR01S035858.1:106087-126812 GCA_000969725.1 Ophiothrix spiculata
ATTTTTGACTATACTCAGCTTCATTGGCCCGTATCTCGTAATTTACTATGCCGAACTTAAGGTACCTTTCGATATGACGGGTTGGGGTCACATATGGTGCTCTGTTGTAAAGTTCACTGTTGATCAGGACTCTCTCACAAACTAGTCATCGCTATAATAGTTATAGTTATTTGTGAACATAGCCTTTATATTACTCTTTTTTTCATGGAAGTTTACTACGGATATACGAGATGTTGTTCAAATCCACCTCTCTTGAAGCTAGCACTTATTGAGATGCTGCAGTGTTTACAAATGTAGCAACACTGATTTCAACTTCAAGTGCACAGTTAATGTTGACAAATTGGAGCGTGCCGGCCCTCTTCCGTACGTCTGCTCGCGCATCAATACATCTTGAGTTGGTAACCTTTGTGGAGAATTATGTCTTGTATCTTCATAAGGAGTCACAGGCCCCCTTCAGTCGTTTGATAATATTTTCTGAGCACAAGTAAAAAGTTAGCAAAGTTTGCTTTTCATTTTCTATCTGTGTAACTCAAAAGAAAAAAAAAACCAACAGAAAACAGATTTTCTTTAGAGGAAAACCTTAGATTTGTTGTTTAAAATGCACAGTATCTCTTATAAAGAGCATAGTCCAATTAAAAAAATGTTTACACTTTCCAATGAATGATCACCTCTTCAAAAGAAGTTTTAGTTTCAAATTTCAATTGAATTGGTCAAACCATTTTGATTTTGTGAGAAATTAAGTTTTCCACAGTTGTCTGTACTTCAGTGTAAATCTTAATAAAATGATTAAAAAGGCTAAAGCAATTGTATGATTTCTACCATTTTAAACTACCGGCAAGCCAAAATGAAATTCTTTGGCTGTATTTCATTCCTATCTTTAAACGGATCTGTTTGCAAATTCTTGGATAGTAACTCAAGCCTATCTTTAAACTGATCTGTTAGCATATGGGTGCCATTGGAACAGATCTCTCTTATTTATCTTTGGTAGAAGGGAAGGAGAGAGGGTACGCTCTCCAGTCTGATGGCATGCTACTCTTGACAGCTCGCTAGTCCAAAACTTTATTCAATTCAGGGAAAATATTAAGCCTACCTGAAAAAGGCTAGCTAGTCCGCAAAAAAAAAACACCTTGAGCCCGCTAGTTCAAAGGTTTGCCAGTCCGAATGATAAAAAAAGGCTTGTCAGTCAGAATTTTTAAAAAGGCTCGCTAGTCCGAATTTCATAAACAAGCTTGCTAGCCCAAAATTATATTCAGGCTAGTCAAATGTTTTTAAAAGTTTAACTATGCACACAATTTTTTTCTATTTGGACTAGCGAGTTGTTTTCTAAATTGGAAATACTGAGCCTTTTTGAAAATTCAGACTAGCAAGCCTTTCTGGAAATTCAGACTAGCACGTTTTAACTAAAATTCGGACTAGCGCGCTTTCGAACTAGCAAGCTCTCCCAATTAAAGAGAGGGATTGGTTATAATCAGATTAAAATCTTAAAATGAGATTAAATCTCATTTTAAGAATAATACTGTTAAACAAGAAATATTTGCGGAAAGAAAAGTTTTATGAATTTCAGAATCTGGGTTTTTTGGCAGCATTTTAATTTCACTAATTGCATCTGCATGCCATTGAAATCATTGTACATTATTAATATTAGCGGCAAATTAATTTTGCGATTTTGGGGCATTAGCGAAATTAAATTGCTAGCAAAAATTTCTTGTTTTACAGTAGCATGGCAATTTAGAACTAATATAGGCCAACTAAATTATATATCTGAATTTTATTAATATTCATCTTACGTGAATTTTGCTGCTCCCGTCAATTTGTTTTTGAAACATCTACACAAAGCAACGATTTTAACAAATACTTTTATGTAGCTGCTAATGAGTGCATTGCCCTTTTGCCCTGTGCACATATTGGTAAACAATTTAGATTTGAACTTGGGCCACATCAGTCAACGCAATAACAGTAGAATAGTAACAACAAATTTGCCACTAAATAGACTAAATATGCCAGTAATTACTGAAAGGGCAGATCATTTGTTATTTGTGGGAAAATTGTTCGAAGTTTTATGAACAATATTTGCTGTGCTGTGCTATTGTTAAATATGGAAAAATAGTTGAGAACAAATATTGACCTAAAATTGCTCCTAAAATGCCTAGAATATGCATTTAGTTGATGGGTGGGACACCTGATAATGTGGGAAAATTGATGAAATATTTACCAAAATTGTGTTCCTTAACAAAAATAAGCCATAAATTTTTAACTTGAAACGGATATGTCATTGTTTAATATGTTGGGAATGGGAAATTAATTTGCTTTTTAAAGTTGTTATTTATCATGTTTTGTTTTGAAACAGCGATGGTGGTAGCAATTCTTTCTCAAGTTAAGAAAAATATTCATTGAAACTCAATTCTAAACAGTAAAATATGTAACCAATTGAAAGTTGTCATCGATGTGAGAAAAAATGCTTGAAGTTATAAAAATGTGTTTTTAATATTCCTCCAAAATAGTTTATTGTGAGTAGGTCTTTTTTTATGTGTGGGAAATGACAAATATATTCAAAAAATATTGTTTTAAATCTTGGAAAATATATAAGGAGGTGTTGGATGTCTGAAATCTGGGGAAATTGTCAAAGTTTTAAATAAAAATAATTAGAAATGCCTCTCTCCTATTTACAGCATTGTATGTCATTTATAAGAAAAGTCATTACATCATAATTTTAAGAAAATGCTTTTTTGTTTTTCAAATAAGTATGAAAAGTGCAGGTCTAATAGACTACAGGTTTGTATGGAATTGAGGCTCATACAGCCTACATGGCAAGTTTTTAATACTTGTGTGAAAAATTTACCATTTCAAAAGTTTTCATAAATCAGTTTCCATTTTATCCAAAGAAACATTTGATCCGTTTGGTTTCAATGGGATTTACAGATGCTTTTGACTAAAAATTTAGTCTTATCCAGATGCACTAAATTGTTTTTAAAAGGGGGGTGGGGGGTTGAAACATCTCATTCCTGGGTGTGTCAACAACACAATGTTATGTTACCAAGTTCAATGTCTCACACATAGGCAAGTTGTAGTCCAATTACAAATGTTGGTTAGCAATCTTGAAGAGAATTCCAGATGATTTGGGTACATGAGATGGTTGGTTGTCATAGTATGTGATGATGATGACGATTCGGAGAGGGGGGAGGGGTTGCTCTCTCGGAAAATGAAAGTGGTGTCTCACAAAGGCAAGATGTGGACCAGTTAAAAAAGACCAGTTGTCTTAGTCTGTGATGTTGATGATGATTCGGGGCGAGAGAGGGGGGGGGGGCACGGGGCACAGAGATGAAAGTGGTGTCTATCGCAAAAGAGAGATGTGGACCAATTACAAATGTTGGTTAGCAATCTTGAAAAGAATTTCAGATGAATTTGGGTACATGAGCTGGTTGGTTGGTTGTCTTAGTCTTGGATGATGACGATGATTTTTTTTTTTTGGGGGGGGGGGTGAATCAAGAAAATGAAAATGGCTTCTCACACAAGCAAGGTGTGGACCAATAGCAATAATGATTTGCAATTAACAATCTGAGAAGAGAATTCCAGACGAACCTGGTGTATGAGCTAGCTGGTAGTCATAGTGTGTGTGATGATGACAATGAGCGGGAAAGTGGGAAATGAAACAGGCTTGTTGTAAAGGTTTTAAATCTATTTGAATATAAATGTTGCAAGACTCCCAAACTTTAATGAAACGTTGCATGACCACAAAATATTGAACTGTTTTAACACTGGAAATCTTGCCTGATGCTGCGGCCAACTAACGATGTAATTCTAAGGTGAAGGCGATTCCTCCCCTCCAGCTTGTACCTGACTAGACAATGTCAATCTGTAGATATTAAAGGGGAAGGGGCTTGGGAATTGAAAAGGGCTACAACTCATTTTGACCACCTTGCTAAAACAAAATGATATATTTTGACATTTCTGATGGTGTTGATCAAAATTTTCTCAATATACGGCCCGTATTCCAGAAAGTTGTTTAGCTAAACCACGGTTTAAATGAACTTCAACTGTCCAGGAATGATATGCACCATTGCAGCTTTGAAGTGGAACAGTTCAATGACCCCATAGTTAAGCTTAACTCCTTTCTGGAATATGGGCCATAGGGTGTAATCATCTGCTGATAGAAATTCCAAATTTTGTCCAACACACTGTTAAAGATGTGTTGATGCTATAAATCAGGAAAGAGTTTAGTTTGAAACATTGTGTTTACACCATAGGTTGCAGGTAAATCAAAAGAAGTCTTAAGTCGCCAATAGTCGAAGTCGTGACTATTTGTGATAGTCGTGACTATCAACTATTAATGACCACTAGTTGACTAATTCATTTCTAATACAAATCGCACTTGTTTTCCTTCAGAAGCTACATGTAGAGATCACATTCAACTGTGTATGTTTTTTTTTTAAGCACTTCAGTTATCTTAAAAATTGATTAAATTTTCTGGGAGGAAGTTATTAAATTTGGTCAAAACAGGAGCTAACTGGATGATAAGTTCATGTTTTGGACATTTTCCAGTGCCAATCAAACTCAAAAAATAGTCGCCAAGATAGTCAAAGTTGTGACTATTTGATAACAACTAGTCGACTATTGAAAAAGTGGTAGTCGTGCAATGTGATTAAATTTGAATTGGATCTGCTAATAAAATTAAGCCAATTTCAAGATTTCAACTTTAGAGGGCAATATTTCCGGTTGTTGCCAACAATAATTTAATAACGAAAGAAAATATAAATATTTTGATATGTAGTGGTAAAATATGGGAGTGGAACTTTGTTTGCTGCCCCTTTTTCCACCAACACTTCAAATGATGCAAAAATCTTTTAAATGTTAGGGAAAAAACCTAAGGATGATGTTAAATTTGTCCAATGCTCCTTTAAGTAAAGATGTGAATGGCCACAAAATATTTTAACAATTGACAGAAATACATATGCAAGGTCATGTCCAGTATCCTCTGGCAGTCCCTTGGTCAGGCTGAGACTTTGAACTTGTCAAAACTGACATGGCCAGCTATCTAGTCAAAATATTGATGGGCTGGAAGTAGCAATGACCAGTGATAAACTTTGGAGGATAAATACAAAGAGATAATTGAGATTCTTTTCTGCTGGTCGGCCCTCAAGATGGAATGAAATACGTATTTCATTAGTCCAATCATGTTTTATGGTGAAAATCAAGTACGGAAAGATCTCTTTTTTATTTTTCCCTTAATATGAATCGAGGAGAGAGATGTGATAGGAATCATAACAAATTTGTTAGGTTGACCTGCTATCAATATTTGTTTGACAGCACAGCATGCATAATTCCTAATAAAGCTCTCTTTTTTTTCTTTTTCTTTTTGATAAAATCATCTTGAAGTTGAATTCTTTTTTTATAGAGTGTAATTTTAAAGCAGAGAAACTTAATGGAATAAATGAACAGTATTTCTATACTTTGCTTTACACGCATAACATTTCAAATAAAACTTTTAAGTTTTTGACAAAATCATCTTAAAGATATTCTTATATATAGATTGTAATTTTAAAGCAGAGAAATTTGATAGCATTAATGAATAACATTCCCATATTTTGCTTTACAGCATGCAGAATTCCAAATAAAAGTTCATTTTTTTTAAACAAAATCATCTTAAAAGTTAAATTTTTTAAAAATTGTAAATACTAAAGGAATTTGATTGCATGAGCAATATTCACAGATGTTGTTTAATAAAAGCATGCATAATTTCTAATAAAACCTGATGTTTTTGACAAAATCATCTTAAAAACTTTTAGAATTTTATTTTCTTTCATTACAAAGTGTAATTTCAAAGAAATTTGATGGAATGAGCAATATTTCCATATTGTGTTTTATGGCACGCATGATTTCTTAACAACCCAATAACCGGCGTGCAGTGATATGACTACATGATGGGACATGCCTGCTTTATGCCAATCCAATGCCGTACAGAGATTTACCGAGGGAGAATTCCTTTGGCTCCCTGATCACACTCATTCTATCATTTTAAAGAGAAAAATGATGGAGAAATGCATCATTGAGGATAAAATTGGCTATAGGAGTGTTTATTTGAAATGGTGTTGGAGCAGGGGTGAATGGGATATGATTGAAGAAAGTAGGAAATTTCATTTTGTATAATTGTCAGATGTATAGTACTAGGGTAGACTTGGGCTACTTATAGCGTGTGGGAAATGGGTCAGTGAGAATAAAACAAGCTCGAGGAGTGTGTTTGAAATGGTGTGTTGGAGCAGGGGTGAATGGGATATGATTGGAGAAAGTAGGAAATTTCATTTTATATAATTGTCAGATGTATGGTACTAGGGTAGACTTGAACTGCTTGGAAGTTGTGGTGAATGGATCAGTGAGAATAAAACAAGATTGAAGAGTGTGTTTGAAATGGTGTGTTGGAGCAGGAGAAATATGTTTGAAGAAAGTAGGAAATTTCATTTTGTATAATTACTAGATTCTTGGTAGAGCAGATTCAGGTTACTTGAATGTGATGTAAATGAATCGATGAGAATAAAACAAGCTATAAGGATGTTGATTTGAATGGCATTTGAGCAGAGTTGAATAGGATGTGGTAGTAGGAAACTTAATTTTGTATAATTATAGGTTTATGGTAGAGCAGATTTTGGATACTTGGATATTGTGGTGAATGGTCAGTGAGAATAAAACAAGCCAGAGAGATGTTTATTTGAAATGATGTTGGAGCAGAGGTGAATGGGATCTGGTTTGAGGGAAGTAGGAAATTTCATTTTGTATAATTGTCAGATGTATAATACTAGGGTAGATTTGGGCTACTTAGAACTTGCGGTAAATGGAGTAGTAAGAATAATAAAACAAGCTTGAGGAGTGTGTTTGAAATGGTGTGTTGGAGCAAGGTGAATGGGATCTGGTTTGAGGGAATAGGAAATTTTATTTTGTTTACTTATCGGATTTATGACAGGGCAGACTTGGGTTACTTCAAACCTGTGGTAAATTGATCAGTGAGAATAAAATATGACCGAGACCATAGTTGGCCTCCAAACAAAATTTTCGCTACCAAACATTTGGTTATGACATCAAAATGAGGAGTGACTCTAAACAAAATAACTTCAACACTGAGTTGAGACCAAATAAAATTTCGCGCTAGATTGCACATGTTATTGAATTGCCATATACATTAGACCAAATGTTTGTTACCCGTTTATACTTTATATTCGATGGCAAATATTTGGTGACGTCACGAACAAATGTTTGGTAGGGAAAATTTTGTTTGGAGGCCGACTATGATTCGGCCTTAAGTCAGAGGGATGTTTATTTGAATACATCGATCCTGGGTTTCCCAACCGAAAATCAATCTTTACCGAAATTTAATCCCACAATGCACTGATAAAGCATAACGATGCATTCAAATAGGTGCGAAATGGATGCGTACTACCACCCATCCTAAACAACAATTCAAATTGCCTACTTTTAAGTATATAAATTGGAGGAGCTAATGTCACGGCTTATTAGTTTTATAGGCAAAACTGTGTTTGGGCTAACATTTCGGTAAAGATTGACTTCCAGGTGGAAACCCAGGATCGACGTATTGGTGTTGGAGCAGGGGTGAATGAGATCTGGTTGAGGAAAGTAGGAAATTCCATTTTGTGTATTGTCAAATGTATTTTATAGTACTAGGGTAGATTTGGGCTACTTGCAGCGTGTGAATGGGATCTGGTTTGATGACGTAGAAAATTTCATTTTGTGTAATTATTAGATTTATGGTAGGGCAGACGTGGGTTACAATCAAGCTATAGGGATGTTTATTTGAAATGATGTTGGAGTAGGGGTCATTAGCCTTTGAGGATGATGCTACTGATGTAATTACCAATTTGTGTTGCTCTGGGTCATCCATAGAGGCCCTGCATGTGACGTAGAATACTGTGAATATGGCGGATTGCTCAAATGCATTCAATAGAAGTGTGACCATTACCAAACACATTAATTGTACCGTCAATATAAATGTACCATTATCAGTTGGTTAATTTCAGTATTTTGTTGAACGGACTGCGGTACGCCATATTTACGGGAAAGGTCATCAGTCCAAATCCTTTGTTTGGTATCAATCGATTAAAGCATGCAAGGCCTCTATTACCTTATGATTTTTGGTGATTTAATTGACTGATTGGTGTTGTATGGGATCATTTGCCTGTTTGTGATGCAATAACCGATTGGGGTTGTGTTGGCCTGGTGTTACTATTTATTATAGATTGGTTGGTGAGGTGTGTGTTGTGTCATTACCGTTTTAAAAAGATGATGTTACATTGCTGATAACCGATTGGTGTTGTGTTTGGTCATTAGCCTTCAGGGATGATGTTAGTGATGTAATGACCAGTTGTATTGTATTGGGTGATCAGCCTCTAAGGATGATGTTTGATGGTATGACCGGCTGTATTAGATTGGATCGTTAGCCCTTAGGGATGATGTTAGTGATGTTACGATTGGCCAGCAGGAAAGGCTTTGACATTTACGATGGACATCCTTCTTTCTTTGAAGTAATATGGTATCCATTCCTCTCATCCAAAAATTGATGCCAACATGTGTTAATAATTCAAGACCAAGATTCAGAGATTATTAACATATCATTGGAACAGAAGACCTTTGCCCTTGTAGATGATGATGTTGTGAACATAATGTGGCATCTCTAGCATCATAAGGGAATGTGTACACGTGAATTAGATAAATTTCAAAGCATAGACCTCTGGAAAGGCAACTGTTACTTCAGGTTTCATGTAATACCCTCACTCATGATCATCAGGTAGACCAATCATCAGACAAATAATGTTCCATAAATCTGACTTCCACTATCGAACATGTTTAAGTATATGCATTCTGTGGTGTCAAAAACATAACAAACCATGCCATTCCCAGCAGTCTAAACACCATGAATTAGATAAATGGATGAACAAATTAAGGATATCTGTTTGGGTATATGTTTTGCTGCATGTATGTGAAAACAGATGGCTGTATGTAAGAGAAGATATCGTGTGTATCCCATAATGCATTGCTTCCTATGATTTATGGACATTTAAACACTAACTACTCACATGATTCCCATACAAAAAATCTCATTGAAAGTAATGCATGATGGGATACACACACTTTCTTCTCTTGCTTTATGTAACCAGGTGTTAAAGATTTTGATTCCACACCAGTGACGTAAAAGGATCTCCTCTTTCCTCCCACTCCTCTCTGCCACAGTTTTAACATTCACGGTGTGGTACGTATCCATCAACTGGTTCTAGTATTGTTACATGTAAGTGACCCTGAGATGAAGTTTGAAGCCGTTGACAAAAATGTGGGCTCCGAGGATATGTTGTTGAGCAATTTTCAGATCAGTCGAAATATGCTGATCTGGCCAACTTTTTGACTTTGAACGATGTGTCAAATGCTTCTTTTTATATGCTTATGTCTATTCAGGTTTTACATATATCCAAAAAACAAATTTTACCAAGAATTCTGTTACATGGGTGGTTTTATTGGATTTAAAAAAGATGTGCCATTTGTTTTCAGCTGCTTTTGAGTAAATTTCTCCAGTAATGGCTGACTTAAGGGAGCATATAGTTCGATTGGGTCAGCACATTTTAAAACCTTAGATTTTGGTAACAAAAATTTTAAAAATGGAACCATGTATCTTTAATGAGGTATAGAATCATGCCATATTGGATATGTCTGAATTTCAGTTAATCTAATTTCAAAGAAATGTTGCATTAGGCCTACGCCTTTAAAATGGCCCTAAAATGAACTCCGCCTAACATGGATGGGTTGGGATGGAATTACTATTAAGACTTCATGGATGGATGGCTGCCAGATAGAATAGGCAGACAGTCACAAGGGGATGGTTATATTAAGGCCATTGAAAGATAATTTTATGCTTCCCGTTTGCTGCCCGCATCAAGTATTTTCGCCTGCGTTGGCTTAGCTAAAATCATGAACTATTATGTTATTATTATTTTTGTAAAAGCATTTTTTTTCCTTCCTTCAAATTCTCATGGTTTATGGGTTTTTTTTAACAAAACAGATAGGTAAATAATGAAATCAGAAAGCGTCGTCTCATCTGAGTTGAGAGATGAACATAACATAACGTTAACTTTCAAGGGCCTAAAGCCAGATATACAAAATTGGAGAAGGCCCTGGTTTTGGGTGTACCTTTTGGGCCTCGTATGTCAGTTGTCCTTAAACGTTACTCGTAAATTTTAGTCTCCCGCATTGGAATTTGGAAATGTTGACAGTTATGCAATATCAGTGGAGGACAAGGATTTGGGGGGGGGGGGTTCAGATAGAGACTTTTGACATGACAGGGCTGAAAAGTAATATCAACATAAAATGATTTTACTGATTGATGATGTGGTTAAAGGTGGTATGAGAAGACATACTTTCATGTCTAGCAATGTTGTGGTCGATTTAACTATGTAAAGAAATGTAGGTCCTTCAGGTGTTCAGATCACAGGCAAAAAGTATTTCCCATCATACAATTCTTCCTTTGAGATTGTTTGTTCAAGCTTTAGTGATGAATTACTGTAAAGCATGAACATTTCGCTAGCATTTTAATTTCGCTAGTAACACAATATGCTAGTGTACAAAGTTTCGGGAGAACTAGATTATATTTCATTTTAAATTTCATTAAATATTCTTTTTCAATTTCATTAAACAAGATTGACACATAAATTTTAATGCGGTGAAATTAAAATGCTTTACAGTATGCCTGATGTGCAAGATTACAACAATTGATATAAATTTAGGGTAGTTTCATCATGAATCACCAGGTGTGGAGGGGAGTGGAAAAGTTTTCAAATCATGAAAGATGGGTCAAAAGTTTCAACAACTCAAGACAAAAATTTTCCAACACCCCACCAAAGTATTTCTGAGCACTCCCTTAGTAGGATTTCAAACTGTATGTGAGTTAATGCCTGGAATTTATTTGGACGTTTAGCCTTAAATATCTGATGTGATGTCCAGGGTTATGAAATCTCAATGAATTTCTCATCCTCTCGTAAGCATATCACTGTCGGCCATTGTCATCTAGTATTACCATTCAATCAACCAGCTCTAGTCATACATATTTTAATGCTCAATCCTGATTTCTTGCAGCCTTTCTATACATTGCACACCCCTACCTAAACCAAAATTGGGTGCGCCCCCTGGGTATTGCTACAAACATGGATTCAGTTGGTCATTCTCATCTAGTATAACCATACAATCAACCAGCTCTATTCAAATATCTTAGATGCTCCATCCTGATTTCACACAGCCTTCCTATACATCCGATGTTAAACACAGTGAGCATCAGATGTCATGTGAGTGCAAGAATGTTGTATCTATAATTGCTGCCATTTGTCATAAATTTGCAATGCACACTGTTCAAAAATGGCTAGTCTAGTGTAAGTGGCTATTGAAATGGTTCTCCAGGTGACATAGTCACCTGAAGAACCATTTCAAGAGCCACTGACATATGGGACACTTGAGGGATATTTTGCATTTTTGTGACAAGGTGTGAAATAAATATCAGTCAAGCAGTCATTTTAGCTCAATCGGTAAGGCGCTTGCTTGCTGTGCAGAAGGGCCCGAGTTCGAACCCCGCTGGTGCCAAAAGTTGAGTGTGCTTGAAATTCCCTTGGACTAATTGTCTCGTAAAAAACCCGTACGAAACTCGGAGAGCTGATCCGGGCAGCGATGGTGCCAATGTGGGCTGATCAAGGTTCAGCGCCCCTAGAGGTTGCCGCAGAACCTGAAATGATGCTTGGTGTGGAATGGAGCTTACTTGGGCCACAGTGGTCAGCGAACACCTGTAAAGTGTGCAGAGGCCGAGTGGAATTACAAATCTGGGAGGCATAGCACGCTATAAATCCCCCAGTATTGAATATAACATATGGCAGCCATTGCAGATATGAATTTCTAGCACTCAGATTACAAGATGTCACGGCATAGTCTGCACAATAGTGACCCATACATCTTTTTTGTCCTGCCTGCACATTACAGCGGAATCTCAGTTCATCCATTTCCGCATCTTTTTTTGTCCTGCCTGCACATTACAGCGGAATCTCAGTTCATCCATTTCCACATATCACCTTTTCCATCATTGTAGATGCACAGGAAGCACAATAATAGAATCTCAATCCATTTATTTCTGTATATCTCTTTCCTGCCATTTGAATTTGCTATTTTACACCCGGTGCACTCAGCAGTAGAAGTGCACACATACATGAACAAAAAAAAAATGAAAAAGGGTAATTTTTTCAGAGCAACACAGAAAGCAGTTTATGTTAGGGAATCTAAAAAAACAAATCCTTGTTTAAGGGAATTTTCCAAGGGAAGCTATAACTTGTTTAGTAGTAGTAGGTACAGTACTTAGAAAACCTTTATTCATGCATGTGTACATCAATGAGGTTTTACATGACCTAATAGTATTTCCTCCTGCATCCAATGTAATACAGGATGTACATTAAGCGCCATCACCATAATGGCATTGTACAAAGAGGACACTGACCAATACATGACGCATTTGTTTGGAACAATATGTCGCAATCTAATTCACTCCCTCAAGATCTGCACCTGTATTTGAGTCCCAGCGTATATTCAGACGAAGCAATATTACTTTTTTATGTAATTTCCATTTTGTCCATTTCCGTAAATCACGTCTGGCGTGTATGTATTTCACTCACAAAGCAAATGTCATGACAAAACAACCTGTCTATCCTAATTGTCGGATATCTTTTTGCTACATCGTTCCACATCAAATGACCTAAGAGTATATCCAATGTCCAATTTGATACACGATCCATCATCAAGCAGCCCAAATTTCCCAATGGGGTCACTCAACCTATTTGATGACTTTTTTTTCTTCGTGTAAATGTTAAAGAGGATGATGGTCATATTTGAAAAGGTAAAATCCATTTGGTAGAACATCATTTGTAGTACCAAGATAATAAAATATTCAAACAATAATTTTGATCAGTATTTGAGGGTAATTTTATTATTTCTACTGATTTTGATGTACATCGTTTGATTTAGAACCGTAACGAAGAAATTCATTAGGGTAATTGGTGCTTGCCGTCATTTTGATTTGACCGCCATGTGGGATGGCGGTCATTTTGGATTGTCACTCTTGGAGGGTGAGGTATTGTTCCTCTGTATTATATGGCTGTGCGTGCCACACTTTGAGGCTTTACAATACGGATTAGCAGGAAAATTGGTATAAATTGGTACTATTAGTAGCTCACAGAAATTTATGCAATCAGCTTAGGGTGTGTTCAGAGTCCAGTGATTGCAACATCGCTCGATTTGCAGGCTTGACAATTCAGAGCGCACTTCTCATAGCGTGTGTAAAGACTGCATATCGAGCGCTGTTGCAGTGATGAAATTGCTGGACTCTGAATGCGCCATTAGTGATCGGGCCAATTTCCAAACAAATCTTGCAGGTACAATAGCTCTGCTCCATGAGCGACAACAAAATATCCTTTTTTATGGGCGGGCAAACCTTTCAAGTAGGGTCGGTCAGGCGAATTTTTTTTGCCTAAAATAACCCAAAATTTGGGAAAAAATGGGGTAATTGTTTTTTACAAAGAAATTTTCTTTTAAAAAATAACCTGGCCATAAAAATGCTGATATTATATGATTTTGGCAAAAAAAAAAAATCGTCAAAACACAAATTTAGGGTCGGTCAGGCCTGTAAAACAGGGTTTTTTAAAATCTTTGTCGCTTGAGCACCGATTTTCCATTTTGATTTCTTTGATTTAGAAACAAAGTTATCAATTTTACATGGAATAAAGGTTAGCCTACTTTAAAACACGATTAGTTCAATGGCATTATTGTTTGCCGTGCTGAAAAATGCTAGTGTACAAAGTTTCGGGAGAACTAGATTATATTTCATTTTAAATTTCATTAAATATTCTTTTTCAATTTCATTAAACAAGATTGACACAAAAACACTCATGAAGAGCATGTCGTGATTGATTCAGTTGATTAAAATAAGCCACGAGTTACTAATTGGAATTGCACTTAATCCGACACAAATTCTTGTATCAATATCGTCTTCACACTTGCTCTGACAAAATTAGGCTGTGATGTTAAGCGTTGCTATGAAGAGAAATAGTGTGTGTATCCCATCATGCATTGCTTCCTATTGGATTGTTTGTACTGGAAATTATGTGAGTAGTTAGTGATGAAATGCACATAAATCAAAGTTAATAGTTGTTATCTTGCATTTTGGGTATGTTCCATCATTAACTATTCACCCAACTTCTTGCACAAAATTTCCTATAGGAAGCAATGCATGATGGGATACACACAATATCTTCTTTTGTTGCTATGAGTCGAAGGAGAATGATTGGCAGAAGAGTGCTGTGTAAGCGTGTTTGAATAGTACTTGAAATCGCAGGTGTGGGGGGGGGGGGGGGGCACTCAATATGTATTGTGGGTTGATGTATTCTGGGGAGGAGGTTTTTGTTTGAATGTTTGCAGATGGATCTTACAGCTACTCTTGTACCTGCTTGGAGTGGCGGTCAATTCCCTACCTATCAATATGCCAATTTTGGTTTAAAAACACCTCATTTTATCTAATTGAGGTGCTTTTTAGCAAATTTCTTGTAAATGCACTTGATTTAGTCAAAATGTGCATTTTCATCTGTTATGAAAACCCATTGATTCCCGTACCAAAATCTTTGAAACAATTAAGGATTTGTTCTGTTTCCAGGGTCTTGTTCCATATTATTGTAATGCTGTTAAGATTTCAGTTTTTTCAAACACATTGACATTCTGATCTTTTTGTTTTGTTGTCATATTTGAAGCAATTTCCTTGTCATTTTGGTTGCAGTGGCATGTCATAAAAATCTTGAAAAAAAAAAGTATTATGATTCTTACTAAAGAGAAGACAAATGTCTTGTCTTGATCTTCTTCAGATGACCCAATAGGTATAGTATTCAGTTGGTAGAGTGGTGCTAGTAATGTTAAAGTCCTCGATTTGAATCCTGGATGGTCAGAATTTTTCATAATATTTCTAATCTTTACTCTTGATTTGTTTATAAGTTAAAACAGTGAACTCACAAATTTCTTTCTTTCATCTTGCTTAATTTCAGATCCTCCAATCATAACGCAAGAACTTGAAAACCTGAGTGGATTAGAAGATGGAGCCGTGGCCTTAATTTGCAAAGCTTCCGGAAACCCGCAACCGACGTTTGACTGGTTCAAAGGATCGCGCAAAGCTAGCAATACAAGATTCACGATAATCGATATCCCAGAAGGAGGCTCTATCCTCTGGATTGAACCGTTGAAAACTCCGCGGGATAACGCCGAGTATTCCTGTGTCGCGACCAATTCTGATGGCACTGCGACGACGTCCGCCACGCTCAATGTCTATACATGTAAGTATTTCTTTATTTTTGATAGGCCCAAGGTTCAAACCTCAACAGGTCCAGATTTTTTTTCACTTTCAGTTTAATGTGTTCAAGTTTGCTAGTGTATAAAAATATTATTGATTTACAAATGTACGATTTACTTCACTACATTTTTAGGTGAATGAATAGATTTTAACAGTACATAAGATCTTCTGGATTATTTGTTGAAGAAAAAGTAGACCCAATCCTTCATCACTTGTTTAGTTTATTTGTTGGTGTATCCAAAGGGATATGAAAATTATATTCCCATTTTGTAGAATTGCATGACAAGCTGTGTTGCTTTCTAACACAAATTATGGCATTAGTGAGATTGCAAGATGATGGATAGGTGGTAAAGATGATGTGCTCGCATGGGTCATCTATTGAGGCCTAAAAAAATGTTGTCGGATTGGCGTATCCTGACCGACCCTAATTTTCTGGTAAATTCAAACATTATTGATGGTATAAGTGCCCAAATTTAGTGAATTGGGTGGTTTTTGAAAATTAATGAAAAGAAGCATCCAAACTATGCTTAAATTGGATTGGGTGTTTTCTTGCCGGAGATAAAAACAAAACAAAAAAAAACTACCTACCCGAAAATGCTATGTTACGCCAATCAAACAATTTTTTTAAGGCCTGATTCTATGCATCTAGCTATATAAAATCATATTCAAGGTGGTGCTATCCAAAATTGTCGACCTTTTTGGAAATAGAAAAACAGACAAGAGCTACATCACAACCCAGCTGAAGAGCCATGGTTTCGCTCGCAATGCTACGTTACTCCCAGTAAGTAAAATTTCTGGTTGTCCAGACTAAATTTATCCTAGAACAAAAAACAGGCAAGAGTTTTTGGAAAAAACAACCAAAAACCTTTTTTGATCAGTATATATTCAAATATCCTTTAAAAACATATTTTGACCCATTTTGTTTTTTTATGTATTTTTTGGTCACAATGCCTTGTCATCCTTAAAAATATCCATGATTGGTTCTAAATCGGTCCTTTGAAGCAAGTATCATCATGGTTAAGGAGGATGCAGTTGTTTTGGTTAAATGTGATGTTAAACAAAGAGTTGATATCCTATCAGAGCAAGATTAGCCTTTCAAATTTGTACGAATGTTTATGGAACAGTGTGAAAGAAATTAGGACGTCTGGTTTGGATTCTTGTCAACTTAAAGGTTTTGGTTTAAGGATAGGATTATTGAAGCAAGAATGATTTTCCCAAGTTACAAGTCTGTTACAACAACTAGTAATTCCTTTTTGAATAATGTTTTCATGATTCCTCGTTTTCATGTGTTAAATGTCCCTTTAAAACGGGCAATATCTTCCTTAAATGTGTTGGCTTAGCTTTTTGACCCAATTCAGAAAAGGAATCAGGACAATTGGTGACATCAAGACAGAATCATTAAAAGTCACAAGGCAAGCCAACACTTTAAAGGTATTAAAGCAGCTTGGTCATTGGGCAAAGTAGGTTATTTGGCAATCAATTGGCCAATCAGTGACTCTTTAGCAACAGTTGCAGGTTTTAAAATGTTATTATGATTGGGTATAAAAGTGAGAGTTAGGTGTTAGCGACCAATCAAATTTGCTTTTTGATATGCAAAGTGGTGCTGTAAATTTGTAGCTTTTTAAAAAATGATTACGATTGGCTTTAAAAGTGAGAGTTTTGTGTTAGGGACCAATCAAATTTGCTTTTTGATATGCTATAGTTACATTCAGGAGGCTGAATGGACAAAATGGATAAAGTATCTGCCAAGTCGTTTGACCTATTTTTTTCTTTTGAGAATGGCCGTAGGAAAGTATGTAACATGACACCAAACTTGACAACAAGAACTAGATAGTTGACCGAAGTAAATATGGAATTTTGTCTTGAAGCGCAAAATATGATCCTTGTTGTATTAAAAACTAGATGAGTGCGAAAACATAGTGACCTGCAAAATCAAAATAGGTAAAGAGAGTTTGGCAGGATACATTCTGGGCTCATTGCAGAATATAGGCTCACTACAGAATAGGGGTGATTGGAAATGGATCCTGACGGTGCATATATGGTGCGTTCAGAGTCAAAATACGAATGATTTGGAATTGATTCTGATGGTGCATATATGGTGCGTTCAGAGTCAATATACGGGTGATTTTGGAATTAATCCTGATGTTGCATATATGGTGCGTTCAGAGTCGAAATACGGGTGATTTTAGAATTGATCCTGACGGTGCATATATGGTACGTTCAGCGATTGGAAATTAAAAGACATCTGCTGATACACAGTTTTTCAACGCGCTACTTGTAGTGGTAGGCTTTAAAATCTAGAGACTGCGTACATTGGTACACTTTGAATGATGTCTCGGCCATCAGTTCATCATGAAATAGCTGGACTCTCAATGCATCATTTCAGTCGTGAGAGGTTTGAAGAGGTTAGGAATAACTCATGGTTTTATACAAGACATTTTTATGCAGTTACAAATTTGAAGCAATTTTGTTTAGTTACTTCATATTGAATCTTTGAGAAACAAATATGCCATGTGTATTATAGCCCAACAGGGTTCTCAATATCGTAAGTTGTCAACTCGTTGATTGATCAGCTTGCCACATCGTAATATCAATGTCAGTCCGCTCCCTGATGGTGTTACTTACCCGAGTCCATATCTGACGCCTCGGCTATTTCTATATCCTCCTATGATAGCCAGTAGTTATTTTAACCTTATTTTTCCTATCACTTTATATGACAAAGTTGCACGCTATTGTGTCAAGAATTTGTCAATGTTTGTAATGATATTGCCGCGTATGTGAGTGTAAAGTGTTTATGGATAGATCGGTTTTTGTGCTTGGTGAGTGTCAGGATTGTTTTTGTCTCATGTGAATGTTTGTGTTTTATAGTTCAAAGTGTAAAATAAAACTTATAATGGGTTTAGAGAGTTGTCACATATTTGGCCTCTCGTAAGTGTTTCAAGTTTGGATATTACTTTTTTGATGAGCATTAACTTTTGAATTGACGTGAACTTAGCAAGGGAAAAGGGAATGGGTCAATTTGTAATGGCCACCATCTTGGATTGTTGCTCAAAGATTTATTGTACCTCCTTAGGCCTGTGCATGCCTCTCTTCCAAAATTAACAGAAATCGCATGGAAGTTTTTGCCCCTAGCTTAGAGGAAAGTCCCAATAAATGCTCAGCAAGCAATGCAGCATGGTACCAGATGCATGAAATTAAATGTACACGCTATCTGTATGTCAAGATTTATCTGAGCTACCAGACCTAATTCTGAACAAATCCAGACATACAAATGAATCAGCTCTATGAAGAGCAACAAAATATCAGTGATACAAATTCTTCGTGATTTTTTTTTTGAGTTATGGCAAATTGTGAAATTGCAACACTCAGTGCTTGTAAACGTTGTAAATGATGGATAGAAGCTGGTGGAATCAGAGTCGTTCTCACACAAAAATGCCATCCCATGTCCATATCTTTCCACTCTTATATTGGCACCTTAATGATGTATCGAATCATCAAATTGCACACTACCTCTAAATGTCATCTTTTTCAGAAGAGAAAGTGCTAAGACCACTCATTAAAATCCTTTCAAGAACTTGTTAAACACGATAAAACCAGATCACGCTGTCAAATTTTGACTACCTAACCCATTTAACACAGTGTTATGTGTTAAGTAGTATCACTGAAACCAAGTCAAATAAATTAAAGCAGTATATATGACATGATATTTGCTATGTTTTATGTCATAAGACAAAGGCTTGATAAATGACACTGGTAGAATATGTTGGAGGTGTTGAAAACGGTGAACTCGGCCTCAAACAGACCTGGTTTGCCATCCTTGTCTTGTTTTTCTACTTCTGTCAAATAAAGCCAGGCAAAAAGTTTTATATGTTTACCATTTTGTTTTAGAAAGTGTATTCGCCAGGCATACAGAAAGTGCTCACTATACAGGGTTCCTCAAATAGTGGACTCACCACCAGGTATACATTGTATGCAGTGCCGGTTTGGCCAGGAAACAAGGAGACGTAAACAGCCGGGCCCAGGGCTCAAACCCACAACCTCTGTATTACGAGACGATAGAGCCCAATGCCGTGCTTTTTGGGATACTGTTTGGCACTTTGAATATAAAGATTATAAAAGAAAAATGCATTATGGGGCACGTTATAACACTTCAATACCTTATTTTTAAAATGTAAGTTGTACTTGAACCAAACCAAGGACCTGCGCTAAAAGATATTAAGGGAAAATGTAACTAGGGCTTGCAAGAAAGATGGTATGGGGTTGTACAACCTCAAGGCCCCAACCCCTTTTTACACCTTGCCTGCCACTCCCTAGACCCCTCCCCTCCCTATCAAATCCAATCATTAGTTCGCTAGCCCTGTTAAGAAAGTACTTTAGAAGTTGCAAAGATTCTCTTTTCAAGTAGAATTTCAGACATTTGGGGGTTGTTTAACTTCTCTATACCCCCTTTCCAGAGTCGACTTTCAGTTACCAAGTCTATCTGTTAAGAAACTGGGGTTGAACATACCTGCAAAAACTCAAATTTCCCCCCCCCCCTCCCCAGTTGATTACGACCAAACAGTTAAAAAAATGTGGTGAGGGACTTGAAACATACTATTTTTCCTATGTCTAGCCACAATATTGTTTCAGACTGAATAACATTATTGGCTTGTCACCTGTTGACGAAATATAAGGACTGAAACAAAAGTATTCCATTTCGTTTTTTCTGTCAAATTTAGGTCGTGTTATTTATTCTTTGTGTGTGTTTGTTACTATCTGTCAAGTTGAACTATACTGTGACTTATCAAGGTATTACTATTGCAAATTTAGATTAAAGTTGAGATTATGTATGGTTTATTAAAAACAATATTGTAAATTTTGTCAAACTTAAATCAAAAAGTTAGGAAATGTTATCATATGACAGGCGTAAAATATTGCAATCATTGAAAGTGCAATATTACATTTTATAGTTCTACAATTCAATAGCATTGCACAAGAGAAGATACTATGTGTATCCCATCATGCATTGCTTCCTGTGGGAAATTTTGTACAGCAAGTCATGTGAGTAGTTAGTGATGAAGCATGCTCAGAATGCAAGATTACAACAAGTATATTTGATTTATGGGCATTTTATCCAAGGTTGGCACGATTTAAATCAATTGATTTAAATCACGATTTAAATCAAATGATTTTTTTAAAAAAATCATTGATTTAAATCAAGATTTTAGATTTTCTTGATTCTTATCAGAATTTTCAATATATTTTCCCCTGCATTCATACAGCTTATAGTTTTGCTCATTTCCAATGTAAATTTGGCCCATAAACCCTCACCAAGGTAGC
>JXSR01S035858.1:130542-146362 GCA_000969725.1 Ophiothrix spiculata
ATGTGTCGCGGTAATATTGTGATGACAATTCAATCATATGCAATAATAAGAGATAGTTAACAGTTAATTTGGAAGATAAATGGTTTGATAAGGGAATTCAATACATTTGTGTCATTGTGTAAAACTGTAATTGGTGCTTGTGCAGGTCCCAGGTATGGGTTAATACAGGGATTGTCAATACGCAGGTTCCCAAACTCTGGTTATACAGTTCATGTTGGATATTAGGAAGAAATAACATGCTTTTTGTATTGGACTAAAGGCAGAAAGATTGTATGCTGTAGAGAAAATGATTTACAACTGGGGAAATGATAGTCCTACAAGTTGGATTATGATTAAACTTGAATGTACCAAATGTCAGAGTCAAGTTGAAGTTTTGTGGCATGTTATGTTTCCAGGTTGATTAGTTACATTACAACTGGTCGCTGACAATGCCTAGTAATCAGAAGGAAGTCAAAACGCTGAATAGGTTGTATGACATTGGTGATTGTTTGTGTTGGTCATTGGGTCGGCTCAGGTTGTTATGTGACCATGACTTAGACATCGCTAACAAGTCGCAAGGTTTAACTTCCAAGTTAAATACTTGCAGTATTCTTTTGACACCTCTCTGGGTCACAAACACCCCCAGGTCTCCGCATGGACACCTTCCGGTCACCTGCCAATGTCATGTCGTCTTCGGTCGGCGCCTTATAAATTTCAGCCCGATATGAAACACATTTTAGCAAGGTTATGTGACCAGGGCATTAGTGTGCAATATGTTTATGGCATGTGGTATTTCCAGGTAGGCCAGATGGACTGATTTCATCATTCTTAAATTCTGTTAATATGGGTTACAGCAAGTTCAGTTGATGTGTTGGTTGTGATGTCATTGAATATATGTCATAGGGAGCCTACTGGGGGCCTACTTTCCTGTTTGCAACAGGCCTTGTTCTCCTTGAGATTTTTTGTTAAAGCTGGTTTCGGTGTGTCTTTCCTGGGTTTCCCAACATCTTTATGTTATGCAGTGGGTCAAATTTCAATCTTATCTTTCTTGGAAAATATTGCAAAAAGCATGCTGGACCAATATTTTGATTGCTTGTCATTGTGGCAGTGACGCATCGTGAACATTTGGATTCAATTCAAATTTTGTAGCAATGATGCAATCATGTGAGTGCAAAAAAGTTGTATCTGCAATAGCTGCCATTTGTCATAAATTTGGATTGTACACTGTTTAATCTCCAATCTTGAGTCAGTGGTTTTTGAAATGGTACTTCATGTGACGGTGTCACCTGAAGAACCATGTCATCTGTAGAACCATTTCAAGAACCACTGACTTAAGACAGGGAATTTTGAGTGATTTTTCACTTTCTTGTGACAAAGTATAAAATAAAAATAACTTAGGGCAGCCATTGCAAATACGACTTTCTTGCACTCGCATGACGAATTGAGCTTCAGTGCATCATAACAACTACAAAGATGTGGCACTGGTAGCTTGTTGCAAAAATGCATGACGGATATACTGACTGACGCATCTTAAATTGCATATTGTATTGGTGTCTTGTAGCAACATTCATATGACAGAGAGGACTATATTATTACCTTTCCAAAACTCTTTTATGCGTGGACGAGATCCATAGGGCCCCTATTATAGTAGCCTGATGCTGGTATTCACGGATCTTCGATACCAGCCATATTGGCATGCCTTCAATGGGTAGATCATCATGTAAATGATCTCAAAGGTTACCTCCATTCATGTAAAAATAGTTCACCAGGTATTCTTGCTGAATTAAGTTACACACTGATTTCCATCCCTGAATGTCATATAGCCATAAAATAGGAAAGTTGTTCCCTTGGGGCTACTTAGTATAAAAAATGGTTATAAGAACAGGCTGCAAATTCGGGTAGCAGAATCAAGCTCTCTGGTATTTCAATTGATCCTTTTTCTTGGCAAAATTTTGTATTTTGATGGGTTCTCTGTTCACAATTTGCCAAAATTTGCACCATAGCACATTATATCATGATATGGGCATTTAATTTGGGAATAAGAGTAAATTTTGAGTAAATTTGACTCAACATTTCAAGGATTTTGGTTCATGGTTTGGTTCTGTTTTCTTGAAAATTGGTATGGGTGGCTTTTCAAATTTCCCAGGGTCACATCCCTATCCAAACCAATCTTGAGTACCTCCCCAACCCTGGAGTAGTTCATGAGGTTCGGAGGTATCAGGTAAAACATGCCACCAGGTATTGGTATGACAAGCTATGCAGGATATAATATGACCAAGTGAGTATGTGATGAGCACTGCATGTTGGGTATAGTGGTATAGCGAGCCATTAGGAGCATAACAGCATAACATTAAGTAAAACATGCCACCAGGTTTTGGTATGACAAGCCATGAAGAATATAATGTGATCAGGTAAAAATGTAATCAGTACTGCATGTCAGGTATATTAGTATACCGAGTCATTAGGAACATAATATAACTTTTAGGTGATATGAGCATCAGATTTTTTTTAAAAGCAACGAGAGACAAAATATGTAACATGTGACCTCTAGTTAGTCAAGAGTTGTTTATGAATAGTCGTTGGCTTGGGGGGGGGGGGACGTAGTGGCCCAGAGGAGCTTTCAATATATATATTTACTTTTTCCACCTGAAGTTCAAAATGAAAATTGCCTCATCTATGAACGAACACATAGACCCTTAAACTTGGTGAGTTACTTGTATATGAACTTGCAGTGAGATTTAGGTCAGTTTGGGGTCAAACTTGTAAATCTATTTTCAAAATTTGAAAAAAATGTAAATCTATTTTGAAAATCAAACGTGTCGGGCACGCATGACCTATTAAAGATACCACTACGTTTATGCTAACATTGGCTTTCCCATGACTCTCTAATAAAATAAAATCTCTTAAAATCACCATTGTCTGAAAAAAGAAACAGTTTATTAAAATTTATGAGGCTTGAAATTAGACTAGGGAAAATAAGCAGTTAAACATTTAAGTTTTTTTCCTCTGCTCTTTTTATAGATCAAATTTCCAAATAAACATGTTTCTTCTCTATTTTTGTCCCAACAATATAACTTTCAAATTCAAATTTTATTTCAGTGATTTCAATTTTATTTCAGTGATTTCAATTTTATTTCAGTGATGCATTTTCTTATATTCTGCTTTTATGAGTCAAATTTCATTTGATTTGAAAACAACTTTCCAGCAGGGAAAATCTTCAAGTCAAAAAGAAATGCACCACCAAATGTTGAATATTTTTTGTTGGAAATTAAGAACTACGCAATTTTTTAAAACTTGTACTCTCAATAGAATAGTATTAAAGCGAGAACTTGAATTACATAAATCCACTGTAATATACTCAGTTTTAATGGGAATTTATAAAGAATTGCTCTGATTTAATGTAATTTCCAAAAGAAAGGTATTGAAAACAGAACTTGAATCGCTTTTAAATCAGTCACATTAAGTCAATTTTTAATGGTTTTTAATGGAAAATAAAGAATTACTTAGATTCTTAATAGCATGTAAATTCCAGAAGAAGGGTATTGAATATAGAACTTGAATCGCTTTAAATCCCGCGCAATAAACTCAATTTTAAGTCAAACCAAGAGAACATTCTCCCGTCATGTTTTCTAATGGTAAAAGTTCAAGAGTACAGAGTAAGAATCCCCAATGATTCCACGGCTCTCCCTTATGGACGACCGAGGCTAATAGAATTCAGGATTGCATCGTTGCAATAAGACTTTGGCTCCGACAGGCAAAAAATCATCTGCCCTAGGGAAATTTAACAGCTTTACAACGGTGAAGTTAACACCGGCCTGGTTAGCTCGGGTGATGGCCGATTTAATGGCAAATTGCATACCGTTGAACTCGCAGTCAAGTTAGATAGTTAGAGTATGTTCTGAAATAAAATGTGAAACGATTGGAAAAGTTGAGGGTTTAATGGGAAAATATTTTTCAAGAATTGTTTTCTTCCACAATCCTTCCCTCTGTTACATGTTTGTACTTAGTTTATTTCTACAATTTCCCTTGGAAAATGCTGAAAACAAAGGGATCTGTTAATTGATGTTGGCAAAATTGATCTGGAATTGGCCATTTATTTTCATGTTGCATGGTGTTTGAATAGTGGATTTAGAGTATATTCTGAACTAAAAGGTATAACAATTTTAGAAATATAAAACATTGCTAAGCAAAGAAATATTTGAAATAATTGTTTTAAACTATTAAAACCTACGGGTGTTGGTAGTAAAAATAAAACAAAATGGCATTGAGCAAATAAATATGCATTATATTTCAGTCTAAATTTGATGTGAATTTTGCTCTGAATTAAGGTTTTGTTTTTGTGGGAATTAAAACAGCAGCAGCAACACCACCACCATTATATTTGACTTTTCCATATTTGGACAATTTAAATTCACTTGTCGAATAAATCCACATATCGAAAAACTTACTAAATTTTAAAAGTCCTAGATTAGGTATTTACAAAACAAGTGTCTTGCAGTACTTTACATCACCATTAATCAACCTGTGCTACCTACAAAGGCTCTCTCTGCCCCTTATCGAGGCATCTCATTCACTGTCCTGATTAGAAACGCCTCTAGTTATCGTTTGGCCAGTTTATCGGCCGGACTTGTCCCCATTCTGATTAAGCTTTAACTTGGTCATCATGTGAGATGCTTGGCAAGCAGCGAAACCCTAGCCGTGTGGCTGTAAACTGATTGCGGATTGAATTGTCTGCGTCTGTGATCTGATTCTACAATTGTAGAGGTCTGCGAGATAAATTGGCCACAAATGGTTATCCTTTTGAGCACTGCAGTGTTGAATGTTGTAACATGAATCCTAAGTGGTCAGTTTGTGAAAATGCTAATTTGTTACACCAATCACTATAAGGCTTTCATTTGAGCTCAAGTTTCTTTCAACACATGTGATTGGTTTCATAAATAATAGAGAGTAACTTTTGACCAATCAGGTCGAAGGTTTTCTGATTGTGGGTTAATAAGGATAAATATGACACTTGTTACTGTTGCTCAGCAGTGCCGTGCTAGCCAATGTTATCAATGCCGATCATTACTCAGTCCAATTCCATTTAGAAAATGGAACAAATTAGGATTCTATACTGTAAAAAGGCCTAAAGAATAGGGTCAAAATATTGAATCTGTAGATATAATCTTGAGCTGTAAATTCAGAGCATTTTGTAGTATGATACATTATAAGACTTGATTTGCATTTAAAGTCAATATTTCTTAAAACTTGTGTTGCTTGGCATTCTCAAATTCGCATCAAACTAAAAACTTGATGTTTGTTTGATGAAGATTGACCATGTGACCTGACCTTATTAATCCTCTCCCTAAAGATCAGCTATTTTCGAAAGTAATTAAAGAAAACAAGAATAGGACTTGATAATCTGATTTTCTTACAGTCATTTGGCCTGACCTGTTTATCCTCTATTTACTAAGTGTTTTACTGAATATTGAGGTTTTTACAAAAAAGTGGAGCCAAGTCGCAAGAATAAAAAAGTTGAGTCAAAGCAAAATTCTGATCGTAATAACGACGGACAACAGTGATAAATGATCAACACAAAAATGAATAAATAAAATACATAAATTAATTAAAAATAAAAAAATATACTACAATTTTTCACCGCTTTTTATGTCCATGTGCTCATATTTGATAGGAAAAAATAAAAAAAGCATCAATGAAATGAATAAGTCATTTTTTCTTTCCATTTTTCTTGAAATCAAACTAATTGCGACAACATGAATCCCTGTTTTCGTGTTGAAGCTTTTCGTGTGTTAATGTTACCCCGTCAATAGTTTCTTTGTTTCAAAAATTGTTATTGACTTGTCGTTTTTTCTGAGTTTGGAGAGTAAGATTTGAAGTGTCTTCAAAATATGAATCTAGTCATAAAGTTTGAGTTGTGAATCGAAGTATGAGTCCATCTTTTCAATACAAAGATACAAAAAATTATCTTCTATGATCATAGAAGCATTCTTATAAGAAGAACATTGTGACACACCATAAAATTTGTTTTAACTAGTCAAGATAATTTGAGAAATGAAAATAGGGAAGTAGAAACATGATTATTTGATGTGATTTAATCCCTTTAATTTAGCTTGAATTTGGCTTCATCACATCGAATTTAGCTTGATCACATTGAATTTTTAAGAAGGTAACTATAACTCATTTGGTAAGCTAGTCTTGCATTGCTCAAACAGAAACAAAGATGCTACACGGGGAGACCACTACCATTGAGATCTGTATGTATCATCTGAGATCTTTTTATATCAAAATAGGGTATTGTAATGGGTATCTAATATCCTATTTGATACATCAAAAGCATGTTAAATCAAGCAACAATCCCAGAAAAGGGTAGCACAGTGAAATTGAACTAAAAATATTCAATAAAACACCAAAAACTGTGAAACATATGGAAATTAAACAATTTTATCACAATTAAAGGGAATTTATTGTATCCAATGGGGAGAAATCTGGAATTTTGAATGTGAAAGTAACAGGCCTTGTGGAAATGTGTCTAGGCAACGAAAAAAGGGGAAAAACACCTGTTTTTTGGACCCAACAGACCCTAAATTTACGTTTTTTTGAAGATTTGTTTAGTCTTGCCAAATGTTTTTAGAAAATTTCTTTGTAAAAATTTTTCAGTTTTTCCCCCCTTTTTTCCCGTCGCCTTACCTTAAATTGGTGCCTGTTTAACCTATGATCATATCCCAGCTTTGGGTGCTTTTGAGTGCACATTGCTGACAAATTATGAATATACATGCTCCCCCCTGATAAACTGGCCTCAATTGGAGCAGGCAGACCAGCAGTCATTAAGCTGTGATTGCTTTTCCAGACACGTCCTATGCTAACGCAGTTGCAGAATAACATTTCGTAATTGATACAGAGGAAATGCGGAACGGTGAAAATTGGATCACGATTTCCTGCCTGTACGTATAGGTACTCCTCGTTGAAACTTGTGTCAAATGCGACGTGAAACGTGTGATAATAGGGTTGCATTTTGATTGAGCCGTGTCCCCTAAATTAAACTGAATTGTTAAATTTTTCACATTTTAGTCAAACTGTGTTTTGTTTGTTCGTGGTGATTTCTGTTTTTAGATGGTTGGCAATTTAAAGATTCAACATGGGGAAAGATAATAAGATTTTGAAACGTTCCTTTATAAGGGATGTTATTTCTTTCTGAAATATTCTTGCAGCAAAATGATCATAAGGTAATCTTTGCCCGAACCCTAATCACCCATGTTTAAGGGCAGGAAGATTTCTCCCTATATTTGTTAATTTTATTCATTTCAGTCTCAGGTGTAAGAAATGTTCTTCCCATAAAAGGTTATGCAGTTTTATAGTGAGGTGACATAAAGAAGCAATTTGGGAAAAAACAACAACTAAAGACTCGCCAGGTAAACACTGTATGCAGCTCTTGAGGAGGATCATTTATACAGGTAGCCAACAGGTTAACATGACTTCCTAACAGAGCAATTGGGAGTAAAGTTTCTTGCCCAAACAAGGAGACACAGTCCAACCGGGGCTAGAAACTTGTAATCTCTGTATCCCCAGAAAGTTTTCTTTTATAAAATGTACAAATTGCCTGCACCAGCTTCTCAGTGACAATATTCAACAAGTGAGTTTGTATTCAGAAGCGCAATCTATCGTTGAATTAACTTGGAATTGTGTCATTCTGTTAGCATTCGTTAAGTACCCACTTCAGCACGGTCTCCATGTAATATAACTGAAGGAAGCTATCATTGATCCAAGTCTTACTGTCGACACATTGCATACATACACACAGACCCTGAAACACCGTCCCAGACATTTTGTGGCTCTTTTACTGTGTTATATTGTAATGTGTGAAAACGAAAGATGTATAAAACCAGGAAAAAATTGAAAAGTTAGTACAACACAACGATTTTGCCTACATATTTCGCGCTAGTTAGTTAAAAATCAATTTAATTGGTACTTTTATAAATCTAGGCCCAGACAAAGTTCTTACGAGCTACCAAATGCTTGTTGTAACTAGTCTTCTTAATAATTTGCTTATAATAATGTTATGCTTGATATTTTATGAAATTTGGAGGACTTTTCAACCGAAATTGTGAAAGTAAGAAAAACCTCTATCAAGTTGTCTTATTAGTATGGTATTTTATGTCAGAAACTTGGAAATGGTATTCGTTCTATGCCCCGGCCCATTGTTCCTGCCCTTCCAAAGTCAGAGGCAAGTGGGGTTATAGCTTTCGCAGTCTATTTATAACTCGACACAATACCTTATTGTGTTTCACTGCCAAGCAATTGTTCACCTTTTCTATACAAACTGATTTGTCAAGTTTTGCCAAACTCATTTCAGTAAAGAAATGAGGGTTATGTAATTTGTTTTACTCAAAAGAGAGTGATTGTATAACTAATAATGGTCCTTGAAATGAATTTGATTTTTTACCCCAAAATCATTTAATTTTGTAATTTAAGTTCAAAGTAGGAGAATGGAATCTGAGCTCTAGACAGGGCAAAGGGGTAGGCCTACTCAATATGGTTATGATTTTTAAGAATTTGTCAAATCATTATTTTTCATTGTACAAAGTTAGGGTAGAGACATTATTCTATTACATTGTGGAAAATGGTAAAATGTTGTAGATGTAAGAGAACACAAGCACATAATTTTTTTCCCAAAGAAATTGTAAAACATATCTGTAATTTTTAAGAACATTTTCAATGAATTGAGAAAATCTTAAACAAAATCAAAGTTATTTTGTTTAACTTAATTTTCTTAAAATTCCATTAATAAATATCAATTAATCACATTGTCTACAGAATTTTTTAAAAATGATGTTCACCCCGTATAGGCCAATAAACGCATCAATAAAATTCCCTTCACATTAGCAAATTATAGGGATGATATTATCACCAGTCTTCAAAATCACAATAGTTGAACTAGAATTATGTACTCTTTACAAATTTCAGTGGCACTTGACTTAAAGTGGTAAAACACAGAAAATACATTTGTGAAATAGATCTCAGAGTTTAGAATGTGGGAGAATGATATCTTCATGTGAGGGGAATATTGTATACTGCTTATTGGGCTCTTCCAGTTTCCCCAAGGCTTTTGTATATACCAGATCCCTTTCCCCTCAACATTTGCATCTTGATTTAATAGGCTTAAGTTTTCTTACAGCTTTGATTAACATTTTTGAGTTGTTTTGGTGATATTTGTCACGATTCTTTTTCATTTCCCCCACTTTCCGTGACAAAACGTACAATTATTGGTAATATTGTAATTTAATGGGCCTGAATTCTATTTCAACTTTCCACTTGAAAACACATTCTAGCTTTATTTGTTAGAGTACTTTTGTACAATATCTCATTGAACTTGTTTTCAACTCTTTCTTGTCAAGAAAAATGAGAAAATTGGTTTTAACAAAATAAGTGAATCTTGTTCTTCATATCAAACAAAGCAAATATACATTTGGGAAAAATAAAAAATCTGACTTAATCATTAATCTTTGTCATTACCAGCATTGTAATCTGATTCGCTACAAGCTGAATAGTGCAGATACTGTAGTAAGATGTGAATAACAAATTTATATGTTTTCAGATTTCTTTGTTTTTGTGTTTCTAGTTCATCTCCTAGAAAAGAAACGGGAAAAACAAAATAACAAGCTTTTGCCCTGATTTAAACCAAGGACCTCCCATCACCCAAACATTGGTTAGCAAGTTTCGAGCAACTTACATGCTAAATTGTGACCGTCCATTTCATACGAGCCGTAAATGCAGCAAACTTCATTTTGCGCTACAGGTGATACATTTCAAGGTCTAATTTGCCGAAATTTATTTTTTGAGAGATAATCCTTGTGCTTACTTAAAAACACCAGCAAAGTTTCATTTCAAAAAAATAATGGGAAATATAAAATATATATCTTGTGGAAAATTCACAGAAAATATCTGATCTTTGAACGCGTTTATCTCAGTTATACATTTTACTCGCTGACAACCTTTGACGGACCATAACTTGACTTCTGGAAATTGAGAGATGTGCAGTGTCATTTTAATCCTTATAGCATGATCTTTGCAAATATTTAAAGTAAAAATGACAAGAGGCTGCATTTTTACGGCTGGTTTGGGATGGACAGCCACAATTTTGTTGACCATGTAACTTGCATCCCTGGACTTACATACATCTTACTTGCCCATAATTGCAACTAAGCCATCTGATTGGATGAAATATTGATTTCAAAAGAGCTAATCTGCGGGACAGTCACTAATGTGTATAATTGACTATTATACAGTAACGAAACCCAAGTGTGTGCTCAATTACGCTGCCCCATCCAAATGATCAAAATTTCATGAGATCTCCAGACTGGCGAGAGAAACTAGAGCATCTTGAATCATGGTAACCATAGCAACCAAGCTCAAGCTTAGCCAGGATTTCGCATTGGTCAAGTGTTGACGTTTTTGGAGCAAACAGTGTAAATTAGAAACAGCGAGTCGCGGCGATTTGCATTATGGATTGCGTGTGAGTTTAACACGATTTAGTGGGCGGTGTGACGGATTATAATAGGAATTAAATGAAGTCATAAAAATACTTGAGGGGATGACGATTTGTTAATGTCATTAAGATTATGTGCATGGATTTTATGATTTGTTAAAATTTGCCTAATGATTTTCTTGGGGTAGTTTTAAGAAAACAAGAAGTTCTATTCTTCATGTAGATCCATTTTGCTTTTTAGTTTATAATGAACATGAATTATGTTTCACTGACAAATGGTATACGGGGATGCTTAAAGGTTTTGGGCTGCATTTTTCGAAATTTTTGGTATATTGATAGGTGGGTTTTCGTCACAAACCCAATGCGCCCAATTTTGAAAATTTGCTGTATTTTGGAAAATTTTGCCCAAAAGTACACCCAGTCCAATTTGCCCTAAATTTGGTGCTTTTTCTAGAAAACTGGTATAGAGATGGGGAACGGCATCATTCAATTAAAAAACATTTTGTTTCAAATGGTATCTCCCATCACATACATTTAAGGCAGTAAATGTATGTTTTATATCAGTCGTTCATACACTCTTTAACTTCCAAATGTTAATTTTACATAAATATTACCTCAACGATTTTTGCATTTCAAAAGCATTGGACTAGATCATCAAAAATCAAAGATATCGACGAATGTGTGTATTTCGGAGTGGCACAGTGATATTCTTAACATTAAACGGCATTCTATGAATAGAGTAAAATTGATTTGATGACTGTGAACCAATGCAGGGGATTTTGATGATTTATATGGTTATAGTTCCAAAGGAGTCCTAAGAACCACTGTATTTCACCTTTTGAGATGAACATGAAAGCTTAACCTTTTCCTGTCGTAGGGTGTATGGGGTACGCCCTAAATTACTGCCAGCTCAGGGCGTAGGGCGCCTAACTAACACTATAGTATAACTAATTTCACGGCCTCTTACCTTTCAAAACACTATCACAGGCAATGTATACAGTTCATAAAGGTCTATTATGCTGATATTTCATTGAATTATGTAGAATATTTCTAAAGGTAAATAATTTGATTTACTTTAGGAGTCAGTTTACAGGTAAAATGCCTTCTGCCTGTGGTGGAAAAAGTGGTCCGACTGGAAAGGGATAAGCTTTAGAGAAATATTCTGAAACTATGAAGTAATTGGGAAGTGTGATATTCTACAATTAATGGAAAGTCAGTCTCTCTGTGTTGTCAGGTACAAGTGGCCAGATGTTCTGTTTGTTTGTTAAAGCTAAGGCAGCCAAGTAAAGCCAAGACATCGCAATAGATTTCTTGTACTGTCAGTTTGAAGTACATTTAGGTTAAATATATAGGACAAAATAGTACACACAAGTTTGGAAGTTTCTTGCAGGCTGAGTTGGATCTCTTTTATCAAGTTAATTGACAAATTGAAATTAACCAAAGCTATATAAACAGACATGGAAATGGGAATCTGAAATGTTCACTCTGTTGAAGGTCTGCTCATACACTCCTACCCCCCCCCCCCCCCCCCTGGGGGGGAGGGGGTTCTCCAAAATGTTTTGTACAGGGGTGTGCCATGCAGACTTTGTGATAAGGACCGTTCTCTATACCTAAAAAAAGGCAATTTTGCAACCCTTCACCATACCAGTTTTTTGAAAAAACACCAAAGTGGGCCAAATTGGGCCCTTTTTAAGACAATTTTCCCCAAAACACCAAATTTTTCCATTTGGGCGCATTTGGTCTGTGACAAAAACCCACCCATCGATATACCAAAATTGGCAAAATTATACCCCAAAACCGTGGCACATACCCGTATATCAACCTAATGTGAGAACCCCCCCCCCCTGGAACACACACCCCACACATTCACATACCCCTTTGAGTCTATGGCTGGACTGAGATCAGGTGCGTAGCCAGGATTGTGTACCCCTGGGTGCGTAATAAATCCTAGTCCAAAACGGCGATGAGTCCAGGGGCCCCTTCCTATATCGGATGGATCGGCAAGTGTATTATTAGCAGTTATTAGGACTGCTGTGTCCTTTTGGGTTTTTTCCATTGTTTTATTTCTACTTTCTTTCTCCCACTTTTTTGTAAACCCCCGGGGTGCGCACGCCCCTTCTGCACCCCCCTGGCTACGCCAATGGAGATTTCATATTGGTAAGATGGATGCATTTACTTTTTGTGACATTATGGATATTCTCTGAATGCAGATTCTGAAACTTATAAAATGTCTACCAGTGCTTCATTTCTCTTAAAAATTCAGAGAAAGTTATCACCAAAAAAACCTGAAATGAAACCAATTAAGATTTGTGCTGAAATACCCTGTCACCAACTGGACCAGTTGTACTTGGGTTTAGATTAGCCTTAGCAATGGTATTCACTGTCAGTTTTAAGCGTAATCCATCTTCAGTTAGTTAAACAGAAGAAAGGAAGTGGCTTTTCAAAAAACTCTGGCTATAGTTTGACCTGGGGGTACCACTGATGCAAACTTCGGGGTGGAAAATTTTGTTGTAAAATCCTCATCTCTTGACCAGAGTCATAACATTGGGGCTTTGCGCCTCTGTCTCGTTTTTTTAATATCGCTAAAATAAATCGTCCACAGGGATTGATTGTGACGGATTTGACAAATTCTAAAAAAAATTCCCATCATGCAACTCAATGTCTAGAGCTAGATTTGAACCCTGAAATTAATGTGTATGAGAGTCTTCATATGCTACTTTTGAATGTCTGATAATGCATGCTAAGGGACACACCATTAGACTTCAAGGGGGGGAGCAGGAAGTTTGGGTTAGGACAAGGTTTTTTTTCTCCAGCCTGGCAGGGAAAGGTTTTTTTTTTAGTGTCTGATGAGGCAAAGTTTTTTTATTTTTAGTTGTAGATGGGGCATTTTTCATTCCCCAGTGGGTCAAGTTTTTTTTTTTCCACCTTGGGGGGGGCAAAGTTTTTTTTTCTTCAAAAAACTTCCTGCTCCCCCCCCTTGAAGTCTAATGGTGCGTCCCTAAAAAGAACCATAAATATGTGATATTTATTAACAACTTGTCACTAGAATGTGACAAAAAACTCAAAAATGTGGATGCACATGTCAGTGGTTCTTGAAATGGTTCTAAAGGTGGCACAGTTATTTCAAGAGCCACTGACACAAGACTGGACATATACAGTGGGCAATGCAAATTTATGAAAAATGGCAGCTATTGCGACTTATATGCTGTCACATGACGATATATAGGCAGCAAGTGACTGCTTTTCTTCCTTATTACTGGGTATTGGGACCTCCTAGGACACAAGAGGTCCCGAGTTTAAATCCATTGCTTAAATATCTGAAAAAAAAGGTATAGGAATTTTAGTCTGAAGTGAGATAGGATTATTTAGTGGTACGCCCCATCCCCCCGCCCCAGTCCTCCGTACTTGACCCAAGGAGAACAATGAAGTGCATACCAATATTAAACCTTTTGTATTCACATTTTAGGGTTAAGATTCCAATAACTGAAGGTCAAACTTTGAAAATCCCCTTTTAGAAAAGCCTTTGATACAATGGAACAAACTTCTTAGGGGTATTCATCTTATTTGCATGTGCATGTACGGATACTTTGTAAAAGGCCATTTAATGTTATTACTGGGGAATGCGCGCACTTTGGAGAGGAAAGGGGAGTGAGTTCGTTGAAATTTGGCGAGCTTGTTTAGCTCAAAGTGCTATTATGTAAGTTTATTACTGTTTTCTGACTTAAAATTTAAAATTCCACATAGTCTTAGCACATGCACACATGTTTATTGACCATTGGTATGTAGCTCTCGCCACTTAATTGCACTCATTCCAGTTCCTGCCTAACCTCCAGGGTCACTGAACTATGATCAGCCCACATCAGCCAGGACTAGCTCCCTGAAGTTTGCATGAGTTCCACACAAAAATTGGCTATTTCTATGCATGTCCAAGCAAATTTAAGCACATTTATAATGTGCTGTATCTTTGGGATATCAAAAAGTCCTGAGCTGTAGTGACTTCTATAAAAGACATATTAACACACATGGTAGCTCAACAATGAATTCTCACTATTACTTGTTCTCCAGATTTCAAGTTCAGAAAACTGTATGAAGCACTTCATGCACTGTTTTTTGACAAGTTTGCATTGAAAACCAGGCTTCTTTTCTGAATTCGGAATTCCTGATTCAGTAGCTTTTGAATAACCATTTTGTACCCTTTTGAGAAATTAGCGTATTGAATGGCAAGACTTTCAAGCAAAATTAAAAGGAAAAAAAAATGAAAATGCAAAATGTCTAACATTGCCACAGGGTTGTATGAAATATTGATGAGGTTGTGAACTAGCTGAGGAAGCAATTATATGCCCATTGATGTAGTGATGGAAGTGGTTCATGATGATTCCGAGAAAGGGAACTAGCTACGGAAGCAATTTATGCCCATTGATGTATGCAAGGCTGGGGCGCAAGGGAAATGGTTTGTGATAATTTCGAGAATAGGACCACGATGCTTTTGACAATACGAAAATGTTAAGAAACAAGAATTTCGGAATCTAACCCATGACTTGTGTAGTATTTTATTAGAAACTCTGATATTTAAGTCACCAGGGCAACCACCAGGGCAGTATGAAATCATTTAAATCAGGGGTTGTCAATTAAATTTGTTGGCGGGCCATTAAGGACAAATGCCAGGTCAAAAAGACATCTTGGAGGGCCAAATTAAGACAGTTTCAATGCTTTTCCTATATACTTCTGTATTCCAGAGGTGATCGAAGGGCCCAATTAAAGTAGTTGGCTGGCCAGATGTGGCCCTCGAGCCGCTATTTGAGAAGCCCAGATATAAAAAATCCCAAAATGTGTGGAGTAGTTATCGATTTCCCATAATTAAACCGGTGTTATTATTAGAAAATACATTTGAAGCTATTGAAAATGTTTAAAGAGCGAATACTTGTCACACCATTATTGCCCATGAAAAAGTAAAAACCAGCTCTTAGTCTTCTCAGGTGAAGACTATCATGCATCCCACCTCAAGATGTGTGTATTATATTGTGAATGCTTGCTTGGGTAACCCAAACCATTATGTGATCACTTCAACAGCAAATTAACACTAAACATACTCAAAGCAAAGTATTCTGGCTAGAATACTTTGCTCTAAGTCAAAAATGGGTAAAAATGTACAATTTGCCAGTTCACAAATCTAAAGAGGGAGGAATCTGTAGGGAAGTATGAAATGTAGAATGCGCCCGTCACAAATAGAATAAACTACAATTATTATATCACCAGGCTCGCAAAAATAACATTTCTGTTCTGATAAAAATACCGTAGATCAGTGCCTGAATATAGAGGGCGACACACCTCAGGGCATCTTCTTGTCTAGTTTCTTTG
>JXSR01S035858.1:148297-163614 GCA_000969725.1 Ophiothrix spiculata
AAAATTTCATATTAGATGATTTGAATTTTTTTTTTACATATTCAGTATGTTTAACTTTTATTTTGATATTTTTTTTGTAAGAATAACATGGCATTTTGTCAAAATAAGAGTTAGAAACAAAAAAAATTGTGTTTTGTTTACTCAGACGTGTTTTATTTAAGAGCACAAAATAGGCTTTAATAATAGTATAGTGAATCATTCTTGTTTTCTGTAACTTTTACAGAATTATGCCATCATAAGTTTTCTGTTTTCTTTAAAAAATCCCATTTTAATGTACATATGTTAAACTTTTTATCCTCACTCGCTTTACATCCCTCTTATCATTTGAGCAAAGATAAATTCTAGACAGTCCAAGTAACCAAGTTCAAACCTTAAATGCAATTTGTTTGTTCGTCTCAAGCTTAAAGACAATGGACATTTTATTCTTAAGATGTTGACTTTGTGGGATGAATGGATTGAAAATGAGGTGAAGATGGCCGTGTTGCCCGCGGCAATTCTCTCCATTTATCTGCTTATTTTGGCCCATCACAGCCTGCTGTATCATGGAGTCATGTCAACAATGGTTGGTGATGCCATTTTCAAGTGCTGGAATCCTGGCACTGCCAGGCAGTGGTAGGCCAGTTTAAAGGGACTAGCCTAGATTCCATGATTTAGAATTAAAAAATTACGGAAATGCTAGAGTCTAAATACCTCATAAAAATGTAGTCAGATCCAAAAAGAAAAAGTAGAAATTCTACACAGAGATGGTTAAAATTGAGAGAAAAATATTTTTTATATATCATTCTGTGATGGTGGTGTGACTATGACAATGATTTGTGAATCCTAAATTTTGACCTCAGATGGATTTCCCAGTTATGAGGAAAGGAAAAAAATCAGTTCAGCTCTTTAGAAAAAATTGTCCATACACTAATTTGTGAACATTTTCATTTTGTTAATGTTGCACAAAACCTGTTGAAGATGCTGAAGCACACATCATGGAAGCAGCTTCAGTCTTTATGATGGCCTAATGTATTCTGACAATCTTTGCAGATTTGACTTTATAACTCGGACTAAATTAGTCTTGTCTAGACTTTAACCCGAGGGTGCTTTGCCCCCAGAGGTTACTCAATTGGAGAGATATGGATGTCCGATTTGATGAACCCTACAAGGGAAAATTGTATTTAAACCAACGGAAACGTCATGACTTAAATGTCCTTGATTTTGAGCTCTTGCCTTGTCAACGGTAAACAGGGCCCCATGCATGAATGGGGACCTATATTAGTGAATGTACTCAGTCCACTTGTGCTTTAGCATTCTGCAAGTAGAAATTATGTCTTTTTTTTTCAAAATAAAATTAAAATCTTTTGAAAAAAAATTGCAGCAGGAGATCAATTATGTGACAAACAAATGTTAGGATAAATAGTTATATTTTAATAAAAGTAATTAAACAAAATGATTATGATAATGATGATGATGATGTCGATCGATGATGATGATGATGACGACGACGACGGAATTGACAAAGATGACGACGGAATTGACAGCTGTGACAGCAATGATGATTAAAAAATCCCTGACAATTTCGTAATAAATACAGTGAAATGTAAGTCGCTGCGCTCCTTGGACTCAAATTTTGTAACCTATGGCAAGAACTCGCGCCTTAGGCGCTCGTTTGGTTCGTGGACATTACCGAGGGTCTTTAACAAAGACTATCTCTTTGCATGCTTTGTATTGGACAGGAGCCATATATTTTGGCTGATGTTATGTACTTGTCAATTGTTACCCCAGCCCACGAGTACCTAGGTTTAGTGGAGAATTATATTGTATTTGGGCCGGGACTTTGTTGAGGATTCGGCGCTTGAAAAAGCCCTGTCCTGCTGGGAATTTGACAGAAAATAGCATGGACTTTGTCAACGTAAAGTGAACGAATTTGGCTGAGTTTCCGCTAGTGACCGCGTATCTGGGTGCCAGAGAACTGACAAGCGCATTATAGCTCCTAATTCAGACATGCACAATGAGAACCTTGTTCCACTACTGCATTATTACACTCTTAACAACCGATACTAAATGCTTTTAATTTCCATCAAAATACACCAAAGTCATTCCAGTTCATTAACGGCTCTTTGCGGCAACCTTAGATTCTTAATGAAAGGGAAAATTGCCCAATCCATGCGGAAAAAATGTGATCAAACATACACAACTTGTACTTTCTACAAAACCATGTTGTGCTTACGAAGTTTTGATTTTACAAAAGAGTTCTATATGAAATAAGAAAATTATCGTTTAATTCTGACTGGCATATACTGACTTAGACTATTAAACATTTACGAAAGTTACCTATGTATACGTTCAACTATTTTGGAACATTAATCTTTATATATTCTGCAGTAGTGTTGTCTCAAGTCACGCGTAAAAAATTCTCGTTTAGCAAAAGCTCTTAATACATGTACTTTGTGCAAAACCACATTGAATTATTCTCACAAGTTTCCCTTAAAATATGTATGGAATTATATTCTTGTTCTGTCAAAATTCCAAAAGAGTTTTCTGATATCTTTATGTTATAATACTAGGGCTTAAGTTTTGACCTAAATGCAGGATTGTAAAATGACTGTTTTATAAATAAAATTCTCTGAAAATTTTCTTCTACTATAAAAGTTGAAGCCTTGCACATGGGACTCGCGCATCATTTTTTACGGCGTGCGTGTAACTGGGATTATGTTTACTTATGGATGACGAAAAGCCTCATAATTCCTGCTAGATTTAGTGACGATCAATTATAATACATGGAATTTAATTCAACAAATGGCCATAACAAAAAAGTAAGCATTTCCCAAAACGAACCCAATAAGCTAAAAAAAAAATCAAAAGTCATGGATGACAGGGGGCGCTTCTCTCTTTATAGTATTGCTTATACATCATTTTGGAATGTTCCGAACTGATAATGCCACTTTCACCTCTTATATAGTCAAAGACGGACCAAAGAATGAGCCAAAATCATGTCCTCCGTCCTCTGCTCATATGAAATCACAAATATCCTGCTGGCATGCAAACCAACCAGCCAAGTCAACATCTGTGAATTGGGACTGTTGTTACGCACATTTAATTGGTTCTCTTAGCAATGTCATTACACGTAATGGGATCCTCAGTCTTCTGTACTTTGCTAATAGACGTCTTAATGTGATCATTGCGCTAAACATGCTTGCCTACACAAACACAATGGATGCATCGTCTAGGGCATCGTCTTATGTTTTGGTTTACGTGTGGGCAAAATGCCATTTACTGGTCGATCCTAGACATTTCGTAGATGTAGAATACATCTGATCAGGATTTTTTGAACTGTTCTGACTACTACACTGAATTTTGATTTTTCAGTGCAATAAAACAAAGCAAAAATGATAATAGACTCGTATACTTAATATTCATTAAATGAATAACACTATATCACAAAATTTTGGTTACGGTTTCATAACTTGCTACTTATTCACAGACCACTTATTGATCGCTTTTAATACTTAATCTAAACAAATTGAATCGATACTAAACTCTCTTTTATCAAAAAGTACTTCTATTCCATGTATACCCATTAATGCATTTCTGTCTGGCTGTTTTCTTTCAATTCGGAGACAAACCAAGTTTCTCTCATTCCTATTCCGAGCGAACTTTAGCTGCTTTCCTTTAAGGTACCTAGTAGTTCCTATTTCCATGTTAAACCTCGTGTTAGATATATCTCTACTGCTCAGGGCACAGTTCAACAACCGGTATAACATTTTGTAGTTAGTTAACTGTTGGCTTTGGGCATGATGCTAATCCTTTTTGATAATACCGAGATGTACATGTATCGAATGTTTTCAGTAATAAGGCCAATAAGAAAATTCAAATGTTTCACTTTGCTAGACATGTATTTTATCGATAACAGTAATAAAATCACACAAAGTCAAAAATATTGTAAGCATGCATGTATTAAGATCCCCAAGTTGGAACCACAGCAGTATCAAAGTTGAGTGTGCTTGAAATTCCCTTGGACAAGGAACTTACTGCTAATTTTTTTTATGGAAACCCATACAAAACTTGGGTAGCTGATCCGGGAAGTGATAATTCATTATGTATGTTAAAATGGAGCTAACTTGGGCCAGAGTGATCAGCAAATATCTGTATAGTGTACTGAGGCTGCGGTGAATTCCAAATCAAGGATTTAGCATTATAAACGCCCTGTTTTTGTTTTTATTACTTTTTTGGTCTCATAATATATTTTATAACAAAAAGTTCTGATATCACAAACTAAAATGCAAATTCACATGAACTTCACCAAAAAAACCTTAATTTTTTAAGACATTTTTTTTTTTATTCAAGTGTTAGCACAAAAAAGAGAGAAAAAAAAAAGAACGAAAAAAAAAATAGATAAATAAAAATAAAGACTGATGATATCGAGTTCAAGCAATTAAATGAAAACCTCACTTGCAATTTTGCACCGTGCAGCTATAAAATGATGAAAATCAAAACACTTCATATATTTGAAATCAGCTTTTAATCACGCTGAACAATATAAGCCCCTGTTGAAATTGCATGTGCAGCAATAAAACGAAGAAAATCAAAACACACGGCATCTTGAAATTGGGTTTTAATTACAGCAAACATGCACTAGGCAGGAGGGCCTCGAGACTTGGAATAAAAGCATGCATCGAAAAACTGGGTGGGGACGTACTGGCTTGAGAAATGCATTGTAAAATAGGGGGTCATTCAGTGTAGAGGGTAAAAAAACTGGGTCATTTCGAGCGATTTGTTGACGAAAGTGAAAAACAGGGTCATTCATTGTCAGTTTTTGAATAAAATAAGCCTAATTTTGACATTTACTGATCCAAAATTTTCGAAAAATCAACAAATTAAGAGAAAAAAAAGGGGGTCATTCGGTGTAGGTTCTTGAAAAATCAGGGCAATGGATGAGAGTCACCATAAAAATAATAGGGGGTCATTGGGTGACAGCTCACTGAAAAGGGGGGTCATTGGGTGAGAGCGGAGCAAAACAAAAGGGGTCTATTGACAGGAGCATGACGCGTGCCAATATATGGGAGTGCCCCCCCTCCCTCCGGATCAAAATCCAATCAAAGTTTGAACACGCCGCTGAACCCCACAATGAGATCTACATAGCTGGGGTCTTGTTTTGACTAACACACAGTTCGTTGTTAGATTTCAGGGGAATTCTGTATTCGTGAAATTGAACACTTTCCTTAACCTTTCTTTATTATGCCGTTATGGATTTGGAAAACCAGTTGTATGGTAAAATCTACATGTGACTTGTTTTGGTATGATTTCACAATGTGATGTGAATTGGTGGATCCCTATGAAATAAGTAGGATGTACGTTTATGTGTGAGGTATTGCAAAACTGAAGTTTTCATTCAACATTTTCGAATTGTAACAACATACCAAATCTTGCGGAATATTTAATCAATCAATCAATCATCGATACAAGTACTTGCATAACATGAATATCCCATGAAGGAGTCTATTCGTACAGGGGACCCACGGCTTTACGTGACTGTTCGACCACTGAGCAAGTAGAGTAAAGTTGCTTGCCCAAGGAAACAAGGAGACGAAAACCGCCCAGCCCGGGCTCGAACCCACAATCTCTGTATTACGAGACCCGTGCTCTAACCGCTCGGCAGCGCTCATTCAAATGGACTTGTGTTCATGTTCATGGTTTGTCCATGTGGTAGCAACAAAATTTGCCAAATTTGATAACAAAATCATGAAAGATTCATGCACAAAATATACTAATACGCAGTGATTTGGTTTTGATCAATCCTAATCAATCGTGACTAGTCTCTTACACAATACAAAAAAATACAGTTTACAATGTTGTAGAATACATGGGATTTGCTATGGATCTTGTAACAGAGTATGATTTGATTTGATAATAAAGACCCAAGTTAAAGCTTAAGATATAAGAAAAGATAATGACCCAATTTCTACGGAATATGACTACTTCTGCTGATACATTACGTTTATACGTTACAAATCATTTAACATTGCATCGGTTACAAATTTGTGAAACACTATAAAACATTAATTACATTTCCCAATTAATCCTGTTCCGAACTAGAGCATACATAACAAGCAAGAATTTACCATTTTCATGTTTGGTAATTTTATTTTCTATATTATCTTATGCATATTTCATTAACACAGTTTAGATTTATGACTAGTTTCTGTACAATATTTAGTATATGACCTAATTTTTGTCTGGTAAGGTATCAGCAATTAGACAAGTTTTTGTTGTTATATCTGTAACGCAATGTAATTGCTACACATTGAGCAGTTTCATTTATGGGGTTTGAAACCATAATTTTTTTGTTTAAACCAAATATTTGGTGGTAAAATTTTTAAGCAATATAGATTTGAGTTTAAAATGAAGCTTTCGTCTTTTGAAATTAAATCCCAGTGTAGCAGATTTTGCTGTTAGGGATCAATACTTCAAGATTCAAGAATTATGATAAGTTAAGGGTATCAACATGCATATTTTTCTATACTGTCTTTTAATGCAGCAAATGTGTGATAAATTCAAACAAAAAATATGACGCATTACAGCAAAAAGTACCTTGAGTTGGAAAACCACATTCCGAGATACGGGCAGCTGAAGTTGAAGATAGTGATGAACAGGTCTAATACGGTTTGCTATAATGCATCACAATTTAATTCAATTGCCATAACTGAAAAAGTGTGTAAGTTTGCGTCAAATCTTCCATTGTTGGGTATCAGTATTTACTCAGACCTGAATATATCTTATCTTTGACGATCCCATTTTATCATGTCAAGGTAAGTTATTCCAACGCCGTTGCTTCAACTGATAAATCTCGTCTTTGATTGTCCCATTGAAGTCCCATTTAATCTTTTCAAGGCAGCTATTTCAGCACCGTGTTGTTGCCTCAACTGATAAATCTCATCTTTGACTGTCCCATTTACTCATCCAAGGCAGCTATTCCAGTGCCCTTTCTCCAACTGATATACCCCGTCTTTGAGAATCCCATTTAATCATTAAACGAAACATGCAGGTGTAATAACACGCCAAAAAGCGACTCATTTGGATCGGAGCTCGTCTTCAATTGCTGTTTTCCTGTGGAAATTGAAGCAACCACACAAATACCAATTGGTGCTGGAGGGATATCCAATATTTGGTAATCACACAATGTATTTACTGGTTTACAACACCTACAGGTTCATGGTGTCAAAATTGGCTCTTGAAGCTGCAGGGAGCTGCAGTTTAGCATGTCTGAAAGGTTAAGATTTGTGTTGGTCCACAATTTATTTCCTGTCTGCCAAAACCAACGAGTTCATAACCCAAATGTCTTTATTTCATTTGGACCATAATTAAAATTAGACTTGTTTTAAGAGAAATATACCATCTCACTTACGATGATGGCTGACCTGTAAACACGTATATGCACGTCGTTCCGATCTAAATAATTTGATTTTCATTTAATTTATCGTTTGTCACCCTTGGATTTACTCAGGATACACCTTTAGTGGTTCTTCTATTGTTACCTAACTGTACTAGCAGTTAAGTTAGCTCAATCGGTAAGGCGTTCGCTTGCGGTGCAGAAGGTCCCGAGTTAGAACCCCGCCGGTGCTAAAAGTTGAGTGTGCTTGAAATTCCCTTGGATAAGGAACTAACTGCTAATTGTCTCATGGAAACCTGTACGAAACTCGGGGAGCTGATCCGGGCAGCGATGGTGCGTATGTGGGCTGATCAAGGTTCAGCGACCCTAGAACCTGGCGCAGAACCTGAAATGATGCTTGGTGTGGAATGGAGCTTACTTTGGCCACAGTGGTCAGCAAACACCTGTAAAGTGTGCAGAGGCTGAGTGGTATTACAAATCTGGGTGGCATAACGCACTATAAATCCCCAGTATTTGTTTTTTTTTACTTGACAATTTCTGAGTATAAATGGAGACAAGGAGGAGGAAAAATTGTGGTGAAAAAACTGATGAAAGTGAGCCGACATCACCGTCGAGTTCACTGGAGCGGTCTGCAATGAGTTCACCGTGTACAAGATTGTATCCTCTGTTGTTGTTGTAGGTGTTGTTGTTGTTGCTGTAGGTGGTGTTTTGTTGCTGTTGCTGTTATTGTTGTTGTTGTTTACAGATTAAGAGATTTACCTTGGAACATTAAATTGTTCCGCTAATCGAATTCTCACCATTTATTCAGGAATATATGGTGTTGTAAGCACTTGTAATAAGAATCTGGTGAATTATAAAAAAATTTTAAACCACTTTTCAAAAAATCCAATTTTCGATTTGTGAGCATGTCTAGTAGCTGACAAGGCGATGGGGCAAGGCTTTCATAAGTTCCAGGTGCACTATGTAAACATTGCGAGATACAATTTCGGATAATAGAGCGCAACCTATGCAAATTTTACATGGTATTGATTTTCCTTAAGCGATATTTTTTCAACATTTCAAATTCATTCTCAAATGCCAATCTGGTATTAATATATTTATAGACTTTTTAACTCTTAATTCGGATTTAAAATCATACTAAAGTGTTGTCTTGTCTGGTTACAGCACGATTGAGTAAATATTACTAAATAAGGTTAGAGACTTAAGGGAATCATCAGTTTCTACGGTATTGTCCCATTTGAGTTTAGGGGAGAATGGGGCCATTGGATCATGAGTAAATAATACTGATAAACAGTTTTAGATTTGGGCTTTTATATATTAGTATGTTTTTGTTTCCTTGGAGATATAGAGGGTATTGGGGTATGGGCAACCTTGAATCATGGGTAAATAATACACTAATAAAGTTTGGGGCGTTGGGTCGGGGGTTCTCAACTATTTTTTTTCAATATGACAAATAATAACTAACATGCCAAAAGTTCATTTCTCCTATGGAGTTTATTTCTCCTTTTTCTTTTTTCTTCCTCTTTTCAAACCTTTTTCTTCCCTTTTCTTCCCTTTCTCATAGAACATTTTAAGCACTGCATGGGGTTAAAAATATCTCCTTCGAGTACAAATTAATCTATATGCTATTGTATCTCTTAATTAAGGTATAGGGGAGAATCAGGCAAATGGAACCTGGGTAATTAATCCTTTTTTAGGCTTGAAACTCAATGTTGAGATTGGGGGAGACTGGGTATGAGGTTTGAGGCTTTAGAAAATGTTATCAGTTCCATTTTCTTATTTTCCCTTATATCTAACCAAAATTTAACCCATTTTAACAGGAAAATTTACATTAAAAAATTTCCACCCATTTATGATCTCGCACATGTATGCCACAACTAATAAAAGTACTCCCCTCCCCCTCCTTTGAGATCTGATCAGGTTCACACCAAAGACAAACATTGTACAGGTGAATTTTGGCAAGGAATAATATCCAGTCACAAAACCCTTCTATTCCTTAGCTACTCAGATTACAGGGTCGCCTTACAAAAATGCTTTTATTTCATAATAATCCAGTTCGAAACTCAGGAGTTTTTTTTTTTTAAATATACATATTCTTTCAGCCGTTCATTGTAGTTGGATTATTTTTTATCATCTTTAAGTCAAATTAGGATGACTCAACAGTGTACCACCTCCAGCCAAGAAATCCAAGTTCAATCATTACTGTATCATATATAGCAAGGAAATGAACTGATACTGCATCAGTGTGCATTGCATCATGCCCACAGCATCTAGAGGTTAATGCATAGTAATTGAAGAAAGGAACTTTTGACATAAGATTGTGCTAATGTAACTGGTTGATACAATTGTTGATACAATAAATTTTTCTTTCTATTTTGGTAACTGTATCTGATTTGAAATTCAAATGTACTTTAAAAATACAATATTATTGAAATTCATAGCGTGTGGAAAAAACGATTGAAGGCAAGCGATTTTGTGTAAAACCGGAGCAAAAATGCAGGTGATTTCCTAGTATTATCGGTCAAGTAGTTGTGTTCTCTGAATATTTAATATTCATCATTTTAAAGTTCCTGGTACTTTGGAATATGACAGGTTTTTTCTTCTTTCCAAGTAGCTTTATGACGGCTTAAAATACTGACAAAAACTCACCTTAGTTAATTCATAGTTTGTAAGGGTCATGATTGCGTAATTAAATAGGTAAAGATCTAGGAAGCAGGTTTTTTAAGCAGAAATTTAAAAAAAAATGTTTATATTGACAAAATATAAATACATATATCAAAACCTATAGTTGATTTTCAAATCGCTTAATTGAAAAGTGTTTAATTCCTATAACTTGAAATCATCATATAAGTCTGAGCTTTTTCTTTTGGAAAAAATGTTTTAACAAAAAATAGCCAGTGTATCACAACATTTTGGCCATCAGATGAATATTTCACCTCTAATTTGCCTAATCAAGTTTTGCCCCCAAAGTACATCCAGTTTCCAATTAGTACGCACAAATACTTTCACATAGGTAGGCAAAAGAAGCAATTCCGAGTTGTGATTCTCTCGTTTATTGCTACACCTCATTGCATTCAATCTTAACCAAGAGGCAAAGCAAGCAAGATTTGCCGGTATATAACATCCCCTACGGCACGCATTAACCCTGGAAATGAACCAGTCAGTTCAGCTATGGACACTTTTTCATCAGCTTGTGTGCTTGTGATTTTTTTTTCTTCTTTTTCATCTTTTTGGCTTGTTTTTATGGTTACGTTTTTGTAAGGGGTGTCACTCTCTTCCATGTGCAATTTCATTTCCAAATCTTGTTTCATCATGAAAGACCCAATGTTTAATCATGCTATATTTTGATTCTTATCATCTATGATGTCTTCTTGGAAGACATGGCAATAAACAACAGAAACAATTTAAATTTAGAGAATTCAAATATGTTAAATCATGTACTACCCCATTGCATAATAAGAGCAGCCATGACACTCTTTTCCATGTGCAATAATCTTGATTCATCATGATAGACCTGATGTTTGGACATACTATATTTTGATTCTTATTAGCTATGGTGTCTTCCATTAATTGAAGTCAGGGCGATAAACAGCAAAAAAAAAATATATGAAATATGGCAAATTCAAATATGTTAAATCATGTACTACCCAATTGCATAATTAAAGCAGCCATGCACTTTTCTATGTGCAATTTCATTTCCAAATCTTGATTCATCATGAAAGGCCTGATGTTTGGGCAGGCTATATTTTGATTCTTATCAACTATGATGCCTTCCAATCACTCATTTATTAAGTCTTTGCAATAAACAGCAGAAAAAAATGAAATTTTAAATATGTTAAATCATGTACTACCCAATTGCATAATTAGAGCAGCCATGTCACTCTCTTCCATGTGCAATTTCATTTCCAAATCTTGATTCATCATGAAAGACCCAATGTTTAGGCAGGCTATATTTTGATTCTTATCAGCTATGATGTCTTCCAATTACTCATTTATTGGAGTCATTGTGCGGCAACATCCTCCTTGCCTTCTCCTCACCTCATTTTGGATTCATCTGGTTAATTGGGTTTGATAACAAATGGCTTTGCCTTCTGGCGGCCGAGGTGACTCATTTTAGCACATTCTTACACAGGCTAAGAAATTCCATCACTCTAAGGATCTCAGAGACTTAAAGGAGATTTAATCTGTACTTTAAGTGTGTACGTGTGTGCACTTAGCGGAAGGTTGAGCCATGGAAATTATGTTTAAAAAATATGTTTTATTAAAAAAGATTGCAGGAATTGAGGCTGAATTTAGAATTGTGTATGAAACTTAATTGGAATCATTTCAAATGCTAATAGAGATGGTTAGAACAAATTATAAACAATTGTGGATCTAACATTCTGAGCAATAAATTGGTTTATCAAACTAAAATGATGGTCAGGAGTTGAATTGAGGTCTCCATTAATTCAAATCAGATTTCTTGTGGAGATCCTAACATTCATTTTCAGATCAATATATAAAAAACAAATTTTCTATTAAAATAACATGCGAACATTCTGGTTATCCACTGATGATAGTAAATGATGTTTATCTTATTGACTCTTAAATTTTTAAAGAAACTCATAAATTACTCACGAATGAAGAGATAAAATTCTGTTCACTGACACAAAAGTAACAGTTTGTTATACTGAAGATAGTGAAAACAAGGATTGAACAAGCTTTATATCATGGGTTCAGTGGCAGGGTATAAATAACTCTTATTTTTGTATTCTGAGTAAACAAGTGTTCTTTTAAACCTAAAAAACATACAAGACAGCCAACACAAAAACTACATAAAATAGCAAACACGTTGATATCTCCGACACAGATTAAGGCAAACTAAAATCAAGCAGAATTCCATTCACTTTTTTTTACACTTTACATGCCACATTACCATTCCAAAAGTATAATCAAATATTTTTTATTCTTGAAATCACTCAAAATGCTGTGCATGTTTCTAATCTTCGAAAGAATATTGAAGCTATTTTGACAAACTTGAATCGCAATTCACCGAACTGATCCGCACAGCATGACAACCATGATATTCTTTATAAAAACAACATAAACGTATGTAAGACTTACATCTAAACCAAACAATTTTCTCACTAAACATGCCTGAATACCCCTAGCAAGATAAGCAATTTCAAAAAAGGTGCCGAGCCATTTGTCTCCTTCCGAGATTCAAAAACACAAAGTTTTCAAAACATATCCTGAAAATTTTAATTTGTAGATAGACTGCAGCTACAAACCTTGAGGACGCGTTCACTTTTTCCTCTCGATTTTGAAAAGTGCGGATATGAAATATGCCATAAGCTACCTGTTAAGAAACCAGCTGCAAACGTATGTTCATTTAAGATAAATGCCTTGCTCGGTTTAACAGTTTGTATTTATGTCTTCTTACACATCAGAAAAAAATATATTTTGGCTTGCTTAATAAACAGTTCTTGTCTTCATTTATGTCTTCATTTAGAGAAATACATTGCTTGGTTTAGAAGTCAGTGTTTGTAAGTTTTAAATCAGAAAAATGCAATTTGGCTTTCTTAATAAACATGTGTTCATTTAGAGTAATATATACATTGCTTGCCTTAGAATTCCATTCTGTATTTGAGCTTTGCTTTAGAAGTCGGTGTTTGAGCTTTATGCAAATCAGAATGTAATTGTGGCTTTCCCAACAGACAGATCTTGTGTTCATTTAGATATATATATTGCTTGGTTTAGAAGTCAGTGTTTGCATTTCTATAATCAAAAAAAATAAATAATTTGACTTTCTTATTAAACAGCTCTTAATTGTCTTCATTGCAGGTGTATAAGTTGTAAATCAGAAAAAAAAACATTTTGGCTTTCTTAATAAACACAGCTCTTGTTTTCATTCAGAGAAATATATTGCTTGGTTTAGAAGTATGTGTTTGGATTTTTGTAATCAGAAAAAAAATGTAATTTGGCTTTCTTAATGACCAGCTCTTGCATTTCTTGCGAATTAGAAATAAATATATTTTTGATTGTTTTATGATAATTTAACTTATCTTCATTTCAAGTAATGTTAATATTACATATTTGGTTAGAAGTCGCATGCTTTCACTGGTTATAACTTAGGAATAAAATAGATATGAATATGCTTGCTTAGTAAACAGTTCTTGTCTTCATTTTATTTTATTTGTTCATATAATTACATTTTAAAAATCAGAGATAAATTCAGGGGCAGAGTTTTACAGGTTATGAGAGGATAATTGGATTCTACCTGATAAAGAGTTTGCTTGATTTTTTACACTCTTTTCTTTTCAGTTCGTCAATATTATTCTACAGCTTACGAGATCTATCCGGACTTCGCAGCGCTTTTGTTTTTGCAAATCTTTGCGTGAACAAACTCACGACTGGCTTAAAACTTCTAGCCCTGTAAAATTTTTGATTTTATGTGTTTGATATCGAACTAGATTGGTAGTTGTTTGTTAATATATTTACCGCTATTTACATCTCTTAACTCGTACAGTTTTCTTGCATTTGCAGAAAGATTTGTGGCATTCCAGAAGGACTTGTCCTCCTACTGGTGGTGTAATTATACCTTTACAATGGGGTTCCAACTCCATAATTGAAATTGGATGATTTTCTTGAAAGGAAGTGTTCAGAACAAAGTGGTCCTTTTATACCTATCAAAACATAAATCTGCGATTCAAACAATGTAGCCCATTTTCCAAAGTCAGCAAATCTGGCTTAAATTTGTTTTCCAAAAACATTCTTCTGTGTATAAAGCTTAAGCAGATTTAGGTTTTACCCATTTAAAATGTAATTTGCATGGGTGTTGAGTTTGGGATAAAAGTGTCTATATAGTAGGCCAACAGGGTCTTTTTGTATTATTGGCACGTAAGATTTAACCTGTGTCACCTTTGCGATTCTTAGTAAAGCATAACGTTTTGGAAAGAGAGTCTATTCGCCATCTATAATAGTAGGCCATAAGGGTCATGATTTGCAATGGTGATAAGTCAAGGTACGATAATTGTCTAGAATAGGCTTAAGAGGTCCATTACATTATGCTCTGTGCATTTAAGCGTATTAGTCGGGTATCTACAGGGGGGTTTCCGGGCACCCCCCCAGGACTCTACCAAACCAACTTTTTTAGCTTCGTTTGATGGTCCTAAAACATATTTGAGATGTTAACAAAATTAATTTCCCGATGCACTCGCGACAGGGATGGCGCCGGCTTGTTAATTCAAGGGGTCCACGTGGATATATCATGGACCCTTTGGGCGCTGCCACATGCCAATTTATGGGGTCCAGAGAAAATTTAAGGGGTCCAGGTCCAAAATACACAGTTTTCCCCCTTGAATGTAATTTAGAGAATACTAGACGTAGATTGAGAATAGAAGCACTGCTGTAAAAGGGAATGTGATTTACGGAAATTGGTACAGCCACTTTCTTGAAATAGCTATTCTTGGCGTTAAGTTTGAATCCTCGATAATGTGCTTCGTTGCACGATTGGCACTACATTATATTCCCATCAAACTTTAGCCATGTGAATGCTTTCTCTCATCCCTTTTAATATTTCTTTTGCACAGACCCCGATCCCGAAGCCTTAGTGTCATCCGCCATCTTGATTTTGCCAGCTGATCATATCGATTTTACATGAACTGAGAACACGCTTTGTAGTGTATGAAGGACTGCGATCGTTGTTCGCTCATGTGCTGTCGCAGAGACGTATTTATTTGACCCGACCTTTTTGCGCACTGGTAGTGATTCGTTTCTAAATTATACTTCCGGCACACTTGTGTGCTACTTCTACCCTACCAGCTATCGTTTATGACGATGTTCAACAAATGTGATTGCACAATGTACATAATTTAGAGACAAAAATCAAGAAATGACATTAAATTCGCTGGCTTGCAAACATCATTTTACAACTTTGAAACGAACGACACAGGAACCAAATTAC
>JXSR01S035869.1:10515-26578 GCA_000969725.1 Ophiothrix spiculata
GTAAATTTTTGAAGTTACATGCACATTTGCATGTGGTGAAAAATTTGTATTTCGAACACTGCTCCTAATCTTGTGATGTTTTTAGCAATTTCCATGCAACGTGTGCACAATGACGTCACCAGAGGTGAATCTTTACAGATTATCAAATCGGACCACCAGAATTTTTCCAAATTAAACAAAACAAAAATCATGTAAAAGCCAATGGTCTACTCTATAATATTATTGTAACGTTTGCTCACCATTGTGCTCTGTTCTCTCAAAATAAAAGTTCATAGTTAGTTGCGATTTTATTGGGACACCCTGTAGTATTTGGCAGCATGCACGTGCAGGATGATGCTTAATTGATATAGCAAGAAAACCCACTTTTAAAAGTTAGCGTTCTAATAGCAACAACTGATTTGCCCAAAATGTGAGATGATGCACTGTCTTCTTGATGCAGTTGATGGCACAACTGTTTCAAGATGTCTATATTGATTTTACAAAAATTTTAATTTATCAATTACAAAAATGTAGGGTGAACTGGAAGTCTGGTATGCTATCCGCAAATTGTTGTTTATATATTGGCACTTTTTCATGATGTTAGAAATTGATAGATTGATGCATCACTTGCTAATATGTGGGAGCACAAATGACTGATTATGGCTGGAAATTTGCCATCTGATCAGTAGAAACACACTAATAAAAAATTAAGCTTAACAGATGTCGAAAATATTGACATTATAAATGTGTGATCGTTCACTCGCAAAATGTATGTCTAGGGCTTAAAGGTTCATGAAATCACACACCATCTGCTCTTTGCAAATATTGAAATAATGAGTTGTTTTGTGCAAAACAGAACGTCTAACTCTTACTGATCAGGGTAATCATTTAGCCTTAAATAGGCAAAACAAAAAAATAAATTTTTCATAAGCAAGAAGAATTTTAAAAAGAAAAGAAAAGAGCAAAACAAATTCAGGGACGCATTTGTAACGTCTGTAAAAATGTTTGCCTGGAGAAATGTCTGCATTTCAATCCAAATTTCCAGTGAAGTATTATTACTTGATGAGGTCCTTAACCTTTTTGTTTGAGTACAGTTGAAAGCAACCATGTTATATGTTCAGGGCATACATGCTCTTTAAGATGTATCTTAACCAGACTCTTCTCTTTATTTATTGAATAGGAATAGATGGTCCAGCATCATACACATTAAATAACTCGGGGTCATTAACGACGGTACAAATACTAACTGTCGGCAGCTCAAGTACAGACGATGACGATGTGCCTAGATTCAAAGAAACAACAGGTAGAGTATTATAAGCTTAGAACTATATCTGACATGGTGCTTAAAGGTGCAATTCATGATTTCAATGTGACAAAAACCTTGCTTCTTTTCTAGCTAAATAAAAAGAAGAATACAAAATAAATATATACTGAAAATTTCACTTGATTCCGACCGTTTGTTTCCAAGTTACAAGCTTTTCAGCATTTTGAAACATCCCCATAGGCTACTGTGTTGTAATTACTGTCGGGGCCCCGACAATAATTAGAAAATGACACTTTTTCTCACTTTTCTCAAAAATGAAAGCACATATGTGTACCGCCGCGGCAAAAGGGACCAGTTGTCGGCTCGTACATGTTGCTCCTTGTAGCATATCTAATGTATGGTATTTGTATACATCAGATATGCTACAATGAGCAACATGTAGGAGTCGACAACTGGACCCTTTTGCCGCGACATAACACATATGAAAGAATGGTTTGGGGATCGTAACATATACAAGTTGGGGATTCTTATAAGCTAAGAAACTCACTTTTGATAGAGGTGACCTTGAGGGTTAAAAGTGGATCCTGAATTGCCCCTTTAACTGGTGCTTATGTTCAAATATATGAGACATGATCAGGTGGAATGTCGGAAATATTGATATTACATGAGAAGGCAATAAAAGTAGAAAAAAAAAACTCTGTTAAAATTTGTAGAATCTGGAACCAGATTACCAATAATGACAGGTTTGGATCAAAACATAACATTTTTAGTGGAAATAAAAATAAAAAATAAAAATAATAATTAAAAAAAAAACGGACTTGTGACTCATTTCCCTGGTGTCGCATCTAGTTCCAAAGATATGACAGTTCTTTAACCTTAAAACAATGATATGGTATTGCCCTATCTGAACTACAATTGAAAATCTTTATTTTCGACCAACATAATTCCTCTTGATCATGTCACATTGAAAGCATAGGCACTTCCATTAAAATATCAATTAATATCAGAACCTCACTCTGATACACTCCCATGCTAGAAGGTTGTATGTAGATGAAGTTTAACATCGTGTGGATACAACCTTTTAGTTATGATAGAGCAGGGATTCTCAACTAGCGGCGCGCGTGCCAAATTTGGTGCTTTAACAAATATTGATTGTAGCTTTGACGCTCTCTAAAATCAAAGAAATACATTAGAAATAGGCAAGTTTGGCGCTTTCCCCTACAATTTTCTCATTTATGTGGCGCATTGTAAGGACTTGTTGACCCCTTTGATAGAATATCTAAAAGCCTCTCCTCATTTCTGAGAAATCTTCTAAGTTAAAAAAAAAAAGTAACTGGTGTGCAATCTGAAATGCACATACTGCATTCTAACTTTGTAATGAGGCAAATATCGCAGTCTTAATCCACGATTTCCTCTTTGTCTATTTCCTACTACCATGATGAGCGGTGTTGCCTTGGTAACCTGAGGCCATGTAGACAACGCTGGTGGATGGATGGATCTGCCGTGCATGCAGGTGGTTTCAGATGAGCACTGTGTCTGTGAAATTCAAGCTAACAATCTTATGTGACTCCAATGTACATGGCTACAAATATCAGGAAAAAATCAACAACAAATAAACTTGAACAAAGTATTAATACTGTTGAGAAAACCATCATGACTTTTAAGTTGTGCAAATGGATTAGAAATTTATAAATTTGCTTGTCTCCATGCATGTGGGTCTTCAATGTAATTTTCGTGCAATAGGATCTTTAAAGTTAGCAACCATCATTTTTTAACTGGGTTGCCGACCAGAAAACACAATATCACCGTTATGTTCTGAAAGTCTGCTTTTCTGTGACAACATTTTAAATATAAGGATTGCCAATGAATTGTAGATAATACATTCTTTAGTTCAAACCCAAATTTGACAACAAAGAAAACGTTTCTAAAGAGACCGTTGAACTGCAAAAATTTGTCTAATGGAAAACGAAACATGGTGGGATTTAGTGGTGTATGCCCACAAATACAGAAAGTAGTCAATCAAAATCAACATAAATAAAAAAATAAAACCTGTTCATCAACCAAATTATCATCCAAATGTGACAGCTACTTGATTACGGTCTGAGCAATATTATTGTTATCAGTATTGCTATCACAACGAATAGTAATGTGCAAGTATATTTTCAGGAGGCACTACGGTATAAAACGACTCAATAATGTCATCTTCCAAAATTTTTTTAATACAAGCTGACAAAATACAAGTCTACATAATTTGAAACATTCCCCAAGTTGTGACAACCATCAGAAATGAAGGTTTCTTTTTCTTTTTCTTTACTCGATAGCAATAGGAACTAAATTTAGCTCAAATAATTGCTATTCAAATAGAACCTAATGATCTGAAGACATCTAACATGATTCTTACGAAAATTCATTTGCACAAATGAGGCGAAATGCAAATGTGTTAATTGATGTTCTAATTTATCAAGTAAACACTCGAAATGATGAAAGCGTGCCGTTTATTTTTGAAACGTGTTTTTAGCAGATTGCATTCTCAATAATGCATGCATGTATCGAATGTGAATTGTAAAATCGTACTCCTGAACAATTCATGGTTTTTTAAGCGATACGTGATCTTGAGTATCTCGAGGCCATTTTTGAGTAATGGTGTTTCATTAAATGAAATGTGACACTTAACAGGTTGTTGACTTTTTATCCATTTTATTCTTGAATTAAAATAGACACAGGATATCATATGGAATACCAAAACAGCCATCAATAGATATCTCTGAGAGACTGCATCAATAGTTTGAATATCATATTTGACTTTGATTTGCAATTCATTTTGCATCCTTTAAATTTAGCTATGAAGCATAACAGTAAATTTGAAGCCTATTTAAACTAAAACATGGTCTAGTCAGAACCACAAAGCTACTCAAACCAATTTGTTTGAAAATGCTATATTCTGGAATAAATTTATTGGATTATTTTGACCATAATTCCACCGCTTTAGCACACAACATGTACTGATAATATTGGAATTTCTTTGGCTTCAGGCCTGATCTCTTATTTGAGATAATTTTGAAGATAAGTGGATTATTTTAAAACTTCCAAATTTATGGGTTTGTTTTAAAGGTAACGTGTTGGTTATGTATAGAGTCTTTGGTTTATTTATTAGGTGTAAGGGATAAAAAGAAATTGTGTTGAAAAAGAGACGATAAAATCCTTTCAATTTTGATTACAAGTAATATATACATCAACGTTCAACCTTGCCTTAGGAATTTCATTTCATAAATTTGAAAACTAATATAAAACCTCTTCACTTTCATGCATATACAGTGTAATAATATAGTCTTTTTTGATATAAATCTTGGGTTTTGCCTTAAACGTGCTTGCCATGCACACATTACCATAATTTTCCAACGAATATTTCAAACTTGATCTTCGCAAATATTATTTCACCTGTTCATCACCTGGAACTATTATAAAAAACAAGGCAGAGGTGTAGACAGGGTTAAAACAAGACTATGAGGCTGTGACAATTAGTACCAAGTTTGATGCAATAAAAGCAGGGAATCTGATTATTTGATCAATGAAATCAGACAGATTTTCCACCTTCAGTGCATCATATTTTGTATTCAGGTGAACAAAGCTTTTTCTTTGCAGTCTTAGATTTTAGCTTGTTAGCTTTTAGCTAATGACATTTTATATTGAATGTTTCATGTTGGATATGTATTAGGAACACACACATGTTGACTGCAATTTTAAAGTACATCTAGGCTAACAATCTTTTGCACAACTTTTAGAAATGATATGTGTTATAAACATGGTTCAATCAAGGTTGCCATTTGATGATACAGTGATTGGTTCGATTTTCTAGGAGTACCTTTTCCCTTTTGTCCAAATTATTTAGACATTTTTCCTTAAAACCATTCATTGGATGCCCTATAGCATACCATAACAAAAGCTTAAAAAAAACCTTGCCTTTTTATATTGATTGATTGATTTTTTTTTATCAATAAAGAAATGGAAATACTTCAAATATTATTTTGCCCCAAATGATTATATTTTTTTGAATTACTGAATACATGGACTTTCCCTTAATGTCTCATGTACCATCAAGAAAGAAAATGATCAATTGACTTTTGGATTTCATTTTTTGTTACAGCAGAGACGCTAGAAAGAACAGCATCTCTGTTACATTGTTTTTCTAGAATTGAGTATAGGCCCTACATCGTATATGGTGATTTCTCCATAAGACGTACATCTCATTTTCAAAATTAATTCTGATTGTTTCACATGATGTAGTCTGATCTATTGATGGCTTTATCCACATCTGGCAGAAACATTTATTGAATGCATTTCATTTCCTTTTTTCAGTTCGCAATTAATTTGGCTGTATAAAATGTAGGGTTTACTCAGAAATGGGGCATTGTTGTGAGGAAAAGGTTTGTCTGGAAAATTATGAAGCAAGTCATTAGTAAATGTTACTTTGCATTTACAATTCTAGTGATTCTAGTGATTAGCATTGTATGGTTATTATATAAGAAAAATGCAGTAAAGGGAACTTCGTCCAATTGCTTCTGCATTTTTCAAACTTTATGCTGCTCATATTTGTCTATGTATTTGAAATTTTAACTGTAACATTTTCTTTTATATACAGTTGAAAATGTGTGTAATTATCATAACCATAAATAAAATTACACAGCAAAGTATATGCTGATGTAAAATAAATGTATTACTCAAAATCAAATTTCAGTGAAATGTTAAACTATAAGTAACCTCTTTATTGGGTGTCATTGTCTTTCATATGAAACTGAAAAATAAATTTAGAAAATCAGACCACTCTCCTTTAAAACTGTGTATTCCGATTGATCACTTTCACTCACAAAATCAAATTTGAGATTTTTATACAACATGAAAGCTCATTATTTTCTCATAACCCCTGTACATTTCTATGCCCAGTCACCCATATTATGTATTGTTGAAGAGATATGGTCAAAATAGTGCTGAATTACTGGAATATTTTGTTAACAAAAATAAATATCCTATAAGTTTCTATGGGCTACTCACTGACATATTTTTGCCAGTAGCGTTAATTTGGCTCAAGGTTGGTGAATGAAACTTTATTATTGCTGTATGTAGGTGATGACCCTTCATGGAAAAAGTTTACCGATGTTAAAATTTTCACCAGATCGGAATACTTACCTTTAATTGAGCCCAAGAATATGCTCATTATTGTGCATTACATTAACACTGTGCCAACCAAAGATGTATTCATTGTAAGCACCTACAGAATTAGGCATCATTGTATTTATATCAGTAATGATGGTGAGCGTGACATGTTGTAAAGAAGTATGAATGTATGAAGCAACATCATTGTGCAGCAAAACTACGTACATAAAATTGGGTTATTTTCTTTACTCTAGAAGAAGATACTACAGGGTTGTCTCACTGCAATGAGAATAAACCCTATTGCAGCTATTGATCCTAGGTCACATTTTTTTAGGGGAGAGAGTTCCCCTATAATCAAAATGTCATTATTTTTTTCTCTTTTTTTTTCTCCTTAGGAACTCCAAGTCTGTAAAACATTTCCGATCACAATTTTAAAAAATCTTAGTCTCTCAATATAATTGATACATTTTGCTCATGTTTCATGCAGTTTCCTTTTGCTTGTCTTGTTTCTGATCCGTTTCCGTTTTAATATTTTTATTTTGTCCGTACATAATATAGGGCGTTGCTTCTTACAGATCTTATTGGTCTTTCAGCAATGTCCTCCATATTGTCGCGTTAGTGTTCTCTTTTATGCCGTTGTTTATGTTATGAATTTGCTTTTGTTATACATGTATGTCTTATATGGAAATAAAGATTTGATTTGACTTTAAGCACTGAAAAGGGTTAATGTTAGGATTAAGGAACATTACATAGGCTGAAATTTAATTTAGTGGGAGTATTACAGAGCTGTAGTAGGAGACCTATGCAACATTTATTCACAAACTCAGGGAATTTAATGAAACATAAGCAAATCCTAAACAAAATGATAACATCAAAGCTTTTTTTTATATAAAGTTGTCAATCTTTGACATAATATATTGTCTTGACAAGTTGTCAAGAAGAAAGATTCTATTATAATTTCATTTTTGAAACTTAAAATGTATTGTCTGACAAGGTGAGTTTTTATAAGTCATGTTGATTTTTAATACCTCACAAAATATAAGACCGTATCATCAGTATAGCAAAATTGCATATTGTGCCTGTTATAATTTTCATTTCCTGTTAAAGTATTTTAAATCAGCATAATTGAAGTTCATGTCTAACGAGGAGAAATTGTTGTAATTCAAGTTGATTTAATGAATCATTTATGCCATGCACGTGATCCAAGTCCCATGCTCTAGAACTTATTAACCTCAATTTACAAAATGTGTATTTGTTGATGAATTTTTCAGCACGGTCATCAATATTTTACAAGTTCTAACAAGGTCATGTAAGATCCAATAGAACAATACAACAAGTGTCAAATGTACTTTTTTCTCCCAGCCATACGATTTATCAACAAGAATAACATTTTTGCAATTTTGAGCAATTTCTAAAAGCTTGTAATAATAGGGATATCAATGAGAAAATTAAAGTTCCTATTCAAATTGTTTTCATGACACATTCGAATTGTACACTATTTCCAAAGTAAAATGACACCAAGATCACATTTGTAGGTCAAGCGGTTCCGGAGATATGACAAATTTTGTCCGAAAAATGTGGCGCTATTTGAGCTAAAAATAGAGGTAAATTAGGGAAAACGTCAACATAAGGAATTTAAGGGCGTGTAAAAATGACAAACAAACTAAGAAACCGATTTTTTTTAAATATCTTTCATCTACCAGTGCCTCAGAGTAGCCATGCGTCCAAAAAAATCCCATGTCTCTATTTGTATTGAAAATATCGGCCCAAATTTGAGGTCATTTGTTTAATTTTAACAAATGGACCCATTTGACAAGGTGTTTCAGATTTACAACGGGAGTAGGGTGAATAAATCAACACAGCGCAACCACTAACGTTAGGCTAGTAAGGTACACGTAATAAAGACAGTTACAGTGATTGTTCTTACTCCCGTAATCTTCAAAAGTACTTATATCTACAATATTTTACTGATTTTTACTGGATTAATGACATGAAAGAGGGGTGCATGTGAGTAACATTCTGATATTGAACCAAATTCCCAATAATTTTAACTAATACCATCCAAAAAGACGAAAGAAAACCTCGGCGTGTTTTGCAATGTCCAGCAAATGTTTAGGCCGGGAATTGCTGTACATAGCGCCTAGAGCTATTCGCACTGCTAGCGGGTATTTATAAAACACATGGAAAAGTGTGGTAGTGCGTACTTTGAAATGGAAAATCCGGAATGATTCATTCATCGTTGAAAGTAAAACAATATACCATTTTGATCATGAATATCTACCGGTTGTAATGATGTAAGACACTTTTTCGGAGACATCCTGTGTCATCCAGGGATTACAAAAGTATTGAGATATCTCCGACCAGGGTGGTGGTCTGGGGTTTTGATCGACTGCTGTGAAGTTCAAGAGGTAGTTTCCAAAAAGTGTCCTTCATAAATTGGACAATGGATCTGCCTCCTTTAAAATAGTTGTTTACTTTTTGCCTAAAAATGAGTGAATCACATCGGAAAATGCATTTTTGTACAACGCGCTTTACAACAGAACGGGGCTTAATTTGAGTTTTGACGGCGACCTCTGGTCCATTTTACACACGGAGCTGCTCATTTATGAAAACATACGAACATTCAATCAACTGTAACATACTTGTTTATGATTAAACAAGTATTACTAAAAAGACCCCCTCAATATTAAAAGAATCTCTTTTTTTTTTCAATAGTTACATTTTTTAATTATATTAAACATTTTTGAACCCCTCAATGAAGAGTCTAAAGTGAAGGTACTTGAAAGTAAATTTCAACCCAGCACAGATTTTTCTACACTAATTGACATCCCTAGTAATAATAGTAATAATAGTTAAACTAGATGCAAAGCAAAGAAAATAGTTTTTTTTAGGAAATAATGATTTCAACATTTTATACATTTTCTTAGGAGAAATAATCCAGACAAGATCTTAACAAGTAATGTATCAACATCAAAACTTTTTGCAAGATATAAATTTGCACAATTCAATTTTAAGTCTACGACTGGTAGTCGCACCAGTCATACGACCAAAATGACGTCAACAATTTCAAGTGCTTGTCGGTTACAATGTGATGGGACATGTCGTTTTGAGTTGGAATAAATTCAACTTTTCTTCCAACAGACCATGTGTTGTGATACATTACAACAACTCGAAATTGAAAGTGCGTGGACGTCTGCTGCAGCTACAAGCTACAATGTGACACCTACTCTGAAACCAGCTTAGCATCATTTATATTTTAATTGTACATAGTTACTTAAAAATCCAATGAAAACAGTCATATGCATTCTCACCTATATAGAATGAACATACGTTGCTACCATATCTCCTATGGATTTTTGTGTTAACTTAAAATTTCACCTTGAAACTCAAGTTCTACATTTTCTAATTCTATTTTCACAGAAACAGAACGCAAATTAAAAGCAATGGGAATCTCCTCAGCAGCACACTTCGAGGACTCAGTAGAGGAGATCCCAACAGTGCCTTCGACCAATGCTAACATCACGCCCTCATCGTCGTATATCGGCGGCGGTGACAGAAATAGTCCACCCCCTAATTATAACCAAATCACAAATAACAGCGGCCTTTCTACTAGCAATTCCAACATCAATACCAACTTCAGTAGTCCGGGAGGGAATTATGCCGGTGGTGGAACGACGTATACTATGCCCGTTAGTGTTACAGTACCAGAGGTAAGCTTAGTCAAATAGTATGGTTAAGGGCAAGTCTTCAGTCATCAAGATAATCGGCTTGACCTTGATTTTAAGAAATCCATGGTGCTTTGCTGAAGCGATGTCACATTCTGCGACCTTAAGTTAGGCATGAATTTATCAAGGGCTTACACCATAAGGCTGTATCTGCGTTTCAACAATTTTGAGATCAAAAAATTTCAATATTTGATTTTAGTTTCGATATTTAAGTTGTGCAATCATTACAAATCTACTGCAAGTATCATGTCCCTAAAACCTCAACAGATTCTTGTTCACTTAGAATTTGATATCATAGGCCTATGTGAATTTAGCCTGAAATGCAGATACAACCTTGCATGCTTGTGGCACTAAGCCCTAGAAATATTCTGGCCTTCCATTGAAAAAGGAACCAAGTGGCATATTTGTTATTTGGAGCTGTAGACCAAAAACTGTTTATAGCTTGTACACATTTCTTAATTTTTAAGGCTTTATCTTTATAGTTTTTTTGTGAGATATATGGTCACCCTCAACCATTTCGCAGTGATAAACTCAATATCTGCCAAAATATCACTTTGTTCCTTTTGTCATGGTAGGGAGTTGACTATATGTGCTAATAACATGCACAGCAATTTTGTGCAAATGTATATAGTGGATGACAAATTTAATGTCTATATATTTGCACGCGATAGTAACAGACTGCGGCACCATGCCGCATTCTGTAAATTCCCTTTGATATGTAGGCCTACATATCAAAATTGTAGATAGTATCACAACAGGTCTGTGCAGGTATCTGCTAAGAACTGAAAAAACTGGCTGGGCAACTTGAACTGCCCTGATGAGTACCTTGAAATTGGATATACACCAATGAAAATGTACTAAATAGTTACTGTGCTGGACCTGCCTAGTTGCTCCCAAAGTTGCTTTTTGGAAGCTTGGTAACAGCACAGTAACTGAACCATTGTTGTACCTTTTGCAGGCTGGTTGTGAAAATTTTGATGTGTATAACTTAGTGCCAGTATATGGGTTTGCTTCAAAACATGGCATTTACCATAAAACCATCAGATGTGATTATGTTAAACTAAACTGATTATAAAGTGCAAGTTGCATTTTTTACAATCAGAATTGATAATAATTTGTCACAACCAAAGAAATTTTATAGGGGGATCTGGATTTGCCGCCATCTTGTATCGCTCATGGAGAAGAGTTATTGTACCTCCGGATATATTCGGAGTTTGGCACATATCCAGACAGATCGCGTAAATCTTCACTTCATGCATATACAGTGTGTGCATTTTGTATCATTTGCAAACTATGTCTGTGTTTCAAGTAGCATGTATTGAGACTTTCTCTGATCAAAGTATGCCAATTTTCCCGCTTACCCGTTGCAAAGACTCTCGAAGTTTGGCACGCGGAGTCGTAAAAAGCCGGTACAATAACTCACCATCCATGAGCGACAATCCAAGATGGCTGCCGTCCCATAGGATTTACACGGCTGTGAAATCAAAATGGCAGTGAGTACCGATTCCCCTTTTTAATTTTCTTGGTCACAACTTGGCCACATTGTCACAATGAAGCGAAACAGAAACTGGAAAAACATGCCAGTACACAGTATATCCACCTTAGAGAGGTAGAGATCTACGATTACACCATGTGAGCTTAGTGTGTGAAACTAATTACAAAAATTAAAAATTGATGAGATGCCATCAATATCTATTCTGTAATTCCTGATATCACCTTCAAAGAGCAGAATAGAACTACACTAAAAACATCACCTTACAGGTAAGTCTCGTTCAACTATAGATTCTTTGCTATTCTATGTGTTCAAATTTGATGACATTAAATGTTTTACTTTACAGCAAGCCCAACAAGATACGTACAATGATGTAGCTGCGGGAGCAGACATTGCAAATTCAGAAACAAATATGATGAGTTACAGTGTGAGTAAACTCGCAGTGCAGTGTCACACCATGTGCAGTGAACAATTTTGCACAATTTGATTGTTTTGTTTTCACTTCAATTTAGTGATTCCTAGCTGGCAGTTTTGTTTTTTTTTAAACAAAGGGAAAATAAATTTTCCTGCAGTCCTTCAACAATTGCTCCCTGTTCAGGTCAAGTCCCTGTGACTTGGGCACTTTTTTGTGGAAAAGTTTCCACTCAGTTCTCTTTGTCCTTAAAGAAGATCTTGTTCCCTTGGCTTCCACAGAATTGTTTGTTTTCACTTAAGCTACATATGAGACATAATGTGTATGCCCGCTTCTGGCAATAGATTAAGTATTTTCGAAGTCAATGATTACAATTTTTTCCCAATTCTCCAATCAGCCTTAAGTTTAATCATACAAAATCATGTGCATAGTGTCAATATGTGATGACTCACCCTGAAAAGGGAGACTTTGCGACAGAAAACTTACAGGTGAAAATAGGCAGCAAAAATTAAAGAAAATAATAAAAAATTCCAGCAGATTTTTTGTTGTAAAATTTGATCACCTAAATCAATTTCAACAAGTAAGGTGTAATTTTAAAGCTTAGAATATGCTACAACAGATGAAATGAAAAAAAAAAATCAAAATTGATATCATCTTCAAAGTCCCCTCTTTTGGGGTGAGCCATCCCATATGTCTTCAAGTGTAAACAAAATCAAGAAGTTTGAAGAAATTAGTATCCCAGCTCATGAACTTCAACAAATACATTGCACAATGGCTTTAATCATGGATGAAGGTAAGGAACTGAATTCCATGCATGTAAAGTTGAAAAGGATGTGTGGAGGATTGAACTTCAGGTGATCAGTTGAAGATGTGCGATATACCGTATCCACTTGTCCAATTCAACTAATTTTTCGACTGACAAATACTTTGAATTAATATATTTCTGCACCCCTAAAGTTCAACAAATCATATTCTATTACTGAAGCATTATCAGTTCGGCGGAACTCACAATTCGGATACGTATCTGAATTTAGATACCCTGTATCAAAATTCTGATACCCGTATCTGAATTTGTATTAAAAACAGCTGAAAGGGGATATCAGCTGAAATTAATATTCAGATTCACCGTGCACCATAGCGGTATGTACAAAATTCAATGACATTATCATCATTTATAGGTATTTATCATCTAATTCTAACAAAGTTTTGGCCAAATTATTTTGCTTTCTGTGATCTGGACATATTGCGAAGCTGTTCCACTGAAATTGCACACATAGAAATGACATTTTCACAGATACATTTATCGTAGATGCAAGAAAGATTTTCTACATGTACTCGCCAGCTTGCGCTATCAATTTGTTACCTGCACAGCAACAGGCGTTTGAGAATTTGGATACCCCTCCATATCCTAATTCTGATACGTGTATCAGAATTTAGATACGTTGGTATCCAAATTTAGATACGTATCCGAATTGTGAGTTCCGCCGATTTGTTATCAAAGTATTTTTAGCTATATCTGGGACGTTTTTATGAAATAACTCAACAGTAAAGGCAAAGTGTATTCAGAAAATCAGTAGTTGAATTGGCCGAGAGGATACGGTATCACAGTGTGACAGGTAGGACCTTGTGGAGGACAACAGACTATTAGTTACCCCCTGTTTGTTTATGCAATTCGGACAGATATCTATGGTTGGGTGCTGTATCACATGAGGGCGAAGGCCGATGTGATGCAGCACCCAACCATAGATATCTTCTGTATTGCGTAAGAACAAACAGGGGGTAACGAATTTATCACTTGGTGTAGGCATGGATCTTATTATTAAAACGTAATTATGCAGAATTCGATTTCCAATTTACCTATCTTCATAAATGGTAAAAGTCAACCAAGCAATACGGATTTGCCAAACAGGTAATATATAACCGTATTGCACGATTTAAGAATAAGTCATCACGCGCAGTCATCCCTGCTTGAAAACCTTTTGATTACGCTGTCAAGGTTATATTTAGACTTGGAATATGTAAAACAGCTATATATTAATTGGCTTTCAACCAATGGGATTAGAGGATTTAAGTCAACCAAGTGATAAAAATTGGACTGCTAGAAGAGCTAGCTGTATGATACGACTTTTTCGCATTTACTGAGTGATAATGAGATATCCAATAACGCCATCTATTGTTGTTGGATTTAATTCGTGAACTCGTACTCAGAGCCTTGTGCGTACACGCGAACTAACCAACCTTGAAAATATACGCTCGCGTCAGGGACCACTGTGTACTTGCTATAAACACGCGTTCACGAATTAAATCCAACAACTATAGATTTACTTTTTACAAGGGAAATTGGATGACAGATAACATGGTATTCATCATGCTTAGACCTCTATGCTGAAAATCTAGAATAAAAGATGACAAAGTATGATAAGAATTCAGTCACTAAAGATGCAGACGACAAGCCAGACGGATCTGCGATTTGTTTCAAAACATCTTATTGTTATTAATATGGTTAGTGTGAAAGTCGAATCTTGTTTTCTAGGCATAGCTATATGACGATTGGACCTCATGTTTGGATTTTAGGTAGTTTGCAGTTGTTTTGTGTTATTATCTTGCTTGTTGCAGTTATTCTAACCAAGTTAGTACAATATATTACCAGGAACAATCCTAAGTTATAAACAGTTTTTATGTATTCAGTTGTCATAAATGAGAATAGAAGGGTATTTTTTGTCATAATTTGGTATTTCAGAAGTTTGAAATGCCAGTATTCAAAACCAACGATATAAATATTCAAAAATAAAAAAGTATACTCTGGGCATTCCAATCATCCATCCACACATATCTGTATCATTGACCTTAACCAACAAAAGTTCTAAATCACGCCATCACTTATACTTTGAAAATGTTTCTTGCTTTGTTTGTTCATCTTAATTTCATCATCTTTCATACCAGGAACATTATTTTTGTCTGACAGTTACATTAGGTGATGCCATGTTTGATGAAAAATGCAATTAAATTCACAAAAACTGGAACAATTATTGATTTCTCTTTTGTAAAATAAAAACCAAATTGACCTTCAAGAGTTCAAAGATAGATTATTGATAGATTATTGATATCTTCAATTGGAAACAAAACACACAACATATTGTAGTATGCATGCCGATAGACAGGTACATGGGGTTTGTGACACAAATGCTGATGCTAAACGGGCTTGCAGTGTATATCTTTTAAACACATGAATGGCGTTTTACCAGGGTTCAAAGGGTTAACACGAGAGGGGAGATCCCATACTTTGCACACTGACCCATGTAAATGGCCTTGTCAGCTGTGGAGTTCAAATCGGGGGTATTCAGGTACTCTTGGTTCCTGCCAAAATCAACTCTTGAGGGCTAAAATTTGGTTGCACGCATATGTGTGTTTTCAATATTCGTGTATAATACGTGATGCCTCATCGGCAAAAACCTTTATACCCCCAAGTTGATCCCATGCTTGAATAAAAATGGTCCTGTGTCACGGATCTCCTCTGTACAGCAGTGTTTAACACACACAAAGCTGACATTGTTCAACAATACTTCCACTGCAGGCATTTATGAAACACCTTTTCTGCAGGTCAAGAAGCACTATCGAAGAAGAAGAAACACCAAGATATTTAAAAGCAATTCAAAGAGCATTTACATGAATATGAGGGTAAAGTCAACCGAGGTCGATATCTGACCGAGTTTGATATCTGACCGAGTTCGATATCTTACCGAGAACATGATTTTGACAACATTGAGACACAAGTCCTATATTATTGCATGCATTTTTTATTTATTGTTCAAATTGATTACACTGTAGTTCATCGGCCTTTAACAAAACAATAGGTGCCATGGTAATCATAATTCAAACATTGTCATGAACTGAGAATTGAATTCTTATTATCTTAAATTAAGCAAAAATTGAATTTTACCAACACTACGAAATTGTAGATGAAAAGTTGTTACACAATAGGCCACGATGGTACGCATATAGATGATTTTAACACCCGCATAATTTGATTACCTTAATGT
>JXSR01S035869.1:59091-69140 GCA_000969725.1 Ophiothrix spiculata
TAAAACGATTAAGTATAACAAGTACATGACAATTTCTTTTTAAGTATGAAATTGAGCCTTTTAAAAAATGATATAACACTCTAAACTTGGACACGTTCAGATTTAAACTTTTCCTCAGGCGATCCCTTACAGAGATATATGGAACAAAATACGGTACCATATTTGTTTAGGATAAGTTTCATTTTATAAAAATTACCAAATTGGGGAAAACAGAAAAGAAAAAAGAAATAATATCGTTAAAATAGAGTATTCAATATATGTTTGACGACCTAAACCATCTCTTTTCAGAAGCTTTGTACAGATCAGAATTCCGTAAGCAATTATGCAGCATGATCATAATTTGATGATTAGTCAAATAAAGATACAATGAAGCTTTAGGACCGGTGTAGTAGAAATGTTAGTTCCCTATTCTTCTTATTATTTTTGTAAGTAAAGAATAGGCTAAAAACGGAACTCACACGCATAATTTAGTTTCACGCTTTATTCAGTTATCATGGCTATGGTCTATGGAAGAAGGACTTCAATTCCAGAGGGGGGCTAAGATTACGTTTACACCGGATTTAGGCCGATACGAAGCAAGTTTAAAACTTGTTACAAGCAAAAACTACTAATCCAGAAGAAAGGGTTCAAATTGCCTTTGGCTTAGCTCATTAAAGGATATAGGACCTAATAGAATAGAAACTACATAAAACTTGCAAACCTTAAGAAATTTTCAAAAGAAACCTGCAAACCATAAAACATTTTCAAAAAGAAATTCGCTTCTATTAAAATTTTTAAAGGATCACTGTCATTATTATTTGCAAATGAAGGTCTTTCAACTTGGTAACATCAAAAGAAAAAGTCAAGTTAATGCCAATTCATTATTGGATCAGCCACAAGCCAAATTCGAGGATAATAACACCTTTCTTTTGAGAAACTCCAGGGAAGTCAGACAGATGTTTGAACTTTTTCTGTCTTTTGCTATTTTTGGAACGATTTTAGGCCTCAGATTGAAAAATACATCTTTTTTCGTTTGTGTATTCATGAATCGAGGAATCTTTTCCTCAGTTCACGGGTTTAATGTTTTTTCTGCAGGGGTCAATTCTAAAGTAATGTTTAAGCTGTCATGGCTATAGTATGTTTTATTATGAAATTATCAAAATTCTTTTCTTGAGCAGATTGAATATATATTTAATTTTTCTCACACATGTTTTAATTTAGCAATTTATTTAAAATGATTTGGTAATCTTTAAATGGAAAGTTACACTGCCTTTTATTTTCTATACTAAACTTTAGTTATTTTTTGTATATTTGAATGATGATATTATTTAGGAATAACATAGATTACGTGAATCATCATAACAACTAATAACAACATTACAACAACTTGAAATACCTCACGAAACTTATTCCTGGAATCAAAGATTGCCGGTTGCAATCCGAAAGATATTGAAAATCTACGAAACGTATACACATGTGATATGGAGCAGACAGGCAACTATAAATATTTTACTCTGTGTTGTTTTCTATTTCATAATTTGTAACTGGTGTTAAGTCGCTGACAATTCAACACTCTTGAATCAGGTCAATGTCTTGTTGTTAAACTATATTTAGATTCAAAAGCAGTTCATTACCTAAATTGTCATGATTGTTTGGAACAATAAGAAGGCCATATCCAAGTACTTTACATGTTTAAAAAGAATAAAAATTTGGAAACCTGGAATTCGAAAGGTTACAAATGTGCCCTAATTTCAGTTGTCTGATTCCGGACAACTGGACAAGATTTGATTTTCTTTCTTTGCAAGAAAATAATGGAAATTAATGATGTTCGCTTAATTTCACACTATAGTAACATCACATAATGCGAAATAATGTTTTTGCCTTCCATTTACTTCATAATAAATTTATTAGGATAGAGTTGTTGTCGTCGTTGTTGTTATTGTTGATGCTGGTGTTGATTTGCAGAGACGTCACTAAGATGTATATATCATCGCATACAATATAAAATCTTATATAACCAACTACTTCTACATAACATTGTTTAAGAAATCCTGAAACTGCTCAGCAGGGTTAGGTTTATGATCATCGGTGAAATACATTCATACATACACATGGTATTTTTTTTAATGCGCCATTTCCTTTAGATCACGGCGCTATACATAAACATCAGAAAAATACAAACAAACAAAATATATAAACTACTTTGGAAATAGATGACAACAATCATAATTATCGAATCAAAAGCAAAATTAAACAGAGGGGGGAAACTCCTTATCATATTCAGAGACATGTGCTACTAGCATTTTAGTGTGTTAATTTGCTAAAACTCATTAAACGAAGTTACAGTATAATTAAACTTATTCTGTATAACAAAAGTGTTAACTGAATTCACTTTAATTTAATTTTGATTCATTTAAGTAATGACTGATTACTTTAATAACTTGCAATACCATGATCAGAAAAATACACTTCAGAAATCGGGTCACGTGCACAGACCCTTACCATACTTACCAACTTTGTGTTAACAACTTCTTCACTTAAATATTGACAAAATAAAGTTGTTCCCGTGCGGCCTTTCAAGCATTTATAAAGTTAACAAAATGCCCCTGACTGTCAGAAGTTAAAATGGGATAATAACGGGGCTGTATTCGAAAATTTGTCATGTTAGTTAACTTTTATTTCCGTGTAAAATAATCCGAACGAAGTTAACATGTAAATGACAGACTGCGTCGACAGGCGTACGCACAAAAAATAACGCCGTTTCCTTTCAGCGTGAGCGACGTTTGGATGAATATATTGGGGTTATTTTAATCCTTCCGCGTGTTCAGGCAGAGATGTGCGGCAAGTGATACAAACTCGTGTGGGAAGAAATCTTACGGTGACCAGATGACGACACCGGGAAATAAAAGTAACCTGCTGTTGGTGACCAGGGATTGCAACTTAAGAAACTTGTTTATTTTGTTTCAAGTGTACACGTAAAAATCCATTTCTATATTTGCTGGCTCGTTATTTGTCTGGGTATGTTAATTTACACTTATACCCCCGGGCAATTTTTATTGGATTTCTATAATAATTTTTGAAATTTGGATATAATATAGAATTTGCGTTGTAACTTTTGGTCGCGCGGGTTATGAATGCCTGATCGAAAATTTTGCACGATAATCAAGCTCTACATCAGAGTCTACATGTATTAAATGTTCAATGCAGCTTATATGCAAGCAGGCCCCATCACTTCAAGATATGGTGTTTTGTGTTTCGATCGGCCTGTTCAAGGTACCTCAAGCTATAACAAGGACTCCAACTTTTCAAGAGTCAGATTATGAAGCCACTTGTTTGACTATCATAATGTGGACGTAAACTCGACCCCTGGTCGTTTCCATTTTTTACATATCTGCAAAGTTCATATCTTAGGTTCAAAATGACACCATGATAAACTTTATCCGATATCCACAAGGTAAGTTTTGGTCTTTCAAACTATGCCGTCCAGTTAAAGATGAAACTGAGATAATCGCCCCGAGAAGAAGTTTCACTGCCGTGTATGCTGTTACATAAGATCTCATACTTTGAACATCATCAAACTATATTCTTTGAACTCATCCATCTGGTCAATTTTGTTTATTTCAAGAATTTTTACGCTACGGCAAAACGAACTTGTCAGAACGTAAACAAACCTTCTCGGGCGCGGCATTATGTTGGTAAAAAAAAAGCTGATATTGCCCTGCGGTGACGTCACGCCAGGGCAATATCACATTTTTATTGACAAAAAATGCCCGGCTATGATGTAAAGCAGGAAATATACCAAATATTTTTGACAGTCTAATGCAGTGTTAACCAATCAAATGACAAGAATGTTTTTTATGCGGTATATAAATACATATGTTACACGTCAATCACATCACGCGATCATGATACGTAGTGGCATAATGGACCTTTAATGAGAAATCATTAGCTGATGAATCTGCCAAAAAATACAAATTAGGTTATATCATTAGATAAATCACTGCACATGAAAATGATTAGCATTTAAATGACAGGTGTGACCAAACACAAATGTGTGGTGCTCTGGCAAAATGAGCGGAAAGTCGCGTTTGAAGATTTTGAATAAATGGCTGCCAAAGTAAAAATATGGTGAAAATATCAAATTTTGTTTTTTGACATAAAACGTATCAATGCATTAGTGTTAATCTATACTTCGCGTTTTGAAGGTCAATTATGACGGGAAGTGCAATTATTCACGGGTAATTGATCGTGATTTGCTGTCATACACTATGGTATTCAATAACTTTATAATGGATTTGCAACAATTTTCTACTGCCAGATTTTGAGTGGATTGCCTTGTATTTTGATCTCTAAATAAAGAGTGTAGAAAGGAAGTATGACATATTATATATCATTCGAAAGCTGAGATTATAGATAATTAAAATATGTCATAAACTCATTTTTGAAAATCGCGACTTTCCGCTCATTTTGCCAGAGCACCACACAAATGCTCTCAAAAACCAGTGGCGCAGTGATAAAATGTACTGGTATGCTATGAAAGTGCTACAATTAACCAGTCTCGTATTTTTCATATTCCTGGTATTATTACCTATTATGTTCATAAAATTGATATAAATAATCATAAAAACACTTGTGAAATCATCAAGTAAAAGTAATCGAAATGGCATCCTTGTGCTTTATTTATTTTCTTATATATGTTTTTCTGAATGATAGTTAATGGTAGGTTCATGTGATATTCCTAAAACGTGATAGTATGAATTTCCAAGTGAATTACCAAAAAATGGGTCTTTACCATAGATTCACAGGGTCTTTCCGCCTCCAAAATAACTTATTCAACACCTTCGAATTCGGCAACCTTGATATGTACGGTAGGCATGGTAGGTCTCATTGGATGACAGCTTTCAAATTCGGCAACTTCTGGGTCCTGACCTGTGTTGGTACATAGATCCTATTCTGAGATCCGTTGGATTTCAGGACGCTTTCAAATTTGGCAGCAAGAATGACCTGGAGACTGAGCTCTCATTGATATGGATGACAGTTTCTAGGATACCTTCGAATTCGGTAACCATGATCTTCACCTAACCATTGGGACATGTGTGAGTCTGATCATTGGATGACAGTATGCCTTCGAATTTAGCAATCTGAGTATCCTTATACTTTTGTGACACCCACAAAATCACCATTAGAGTCATTTTCCCCTTCATTTAGGTCCCACTGTGAACAGAATTATAGAAACGGTTGACTGTTTCAACAGAGAATTAGTTTCGTCTATTTTTCGCCCAAAATTCAAAAAACGACCGTATGAGCGTCGTGGTTTAGGCATAGTGGTGAACGATCTCGCCTGGTACGCATTTGGTCGTTCGATTCCCAGTGGTGGAAACTTACTGGATGGAATCTTGGAATAATCTGTGCTTAGACGTTTACCTTGCTTAGTTGGAGCATTGAGTCATATTTTGGGTCAGATAATCTCCACTCCTCACATGAATGGAGATGAGAGATCGTCCCTCACAGTCCCGTTAAGGCGTCAGTTATATGAACAGTAAGAAAGAGAGACTAGAGTTAAGATTTATGAGTTAAGTGTTTATGTGAACATACTAGCTTTAAGATCTTCATTGCCTATTCTACCGGTACTAATGACAATTTTATTGTCTTTTTTCGTTTTAAAATCAATACAGATTAACTGGTGTATTATGATGCATGGAATGTTACTGTTCTCAAGAATCAGATTAGATTATCCATGTTCAGTTCAAGCAAAGCTACTTGTGCATTAACACCGCAAGCTACCGCATCTCCAAAGTTTCGTAAAGAGTTCTTCCTGAGCTGAAGCAACAAATCTGGGCTCGTTATTAATTAGTATTTTGCCAAATGTTTAAGATCGAGGATTCGGATTCACTTGTCTCAGCTGAAGTTTGCCATCATCATCGAGAGCCTGTTTTGTGATTCAATTGTGCCAACGTGTTACAAACAAATACAAAACAACAATTCGTAGTATAAACATATTTTCATGGATAATATATGCTTTTGACTAAAATTTTCACAATAATTGAGGTAAAGCGGTCATTGAGCTAGCTTTAAACTTGACATTGTGGTCGGGCCACCACGCAATAGTCTTGTTCTGAATTTCTTAAACAAAACGTTCAAAGCGTTGCCGACAACTTTTACACGTATATGGCACACGGCACTTTATTGACTTTTTGTTCGAAGTTGTTTGAGGTTTTGTCCTAAATAAGCGTCTGTACAGAAGAAACAGTTAACATTTCTTTCTCTTGGACTTAAGGTAAGTTTATCATAAGATCTTAAGAATTAGACCCACTTTCTTTTTACACTTTTCAGGCTAACCGCTCGCAACTGATTGTGTCATACATTTTATGTAGAACATTAAAGATATTTGCCATTTCGGTCGTTGACACTACGGTAGTTTACACTGTACAAATAATAAATTGTTAGCGTTTTTCACATTTTACAGATTTAAGGACCTTTCCGATTTAAAACAAAGTGGAACTATGAATCGCATTGCAAACAACTGCAATTGCACGAGCTATTGCAAAACGAATTCAAGTCCATAGCAACAATCTATATAACAACAAATACGGACGTTCTGAGCACTTTTTAAAACTTGCTATATCATAAAGATTAAAGTGTAAGGCGGTGCAAAATTTACAAAATATATCTAGTTCTATTACATTCATATATGTTCATCTTTCACAGGACCATAAAAAGGAAGGTCATGTAAATTACTGAACTACATGAAACAATGTTCTTTTGAATTAACTTGCAATTACAAATCATACGACGACTACACTGAAAAATCGGGCTAATAGAGTCCTATGACCTGAGTCCGGTTCTTCGGGTGTTTTTGGTACTTTGTTGAGATGTACATGAGGTCCTTGATGATGAACGCTGTACCTTGAAATTTCTGACAAAATCTTTCAGCCCAAAAGTTCCATTGGGTATGCTTATATGTAGTTTTCATTCCAGACGCTCTTTGGTTTATCTTCTAAACATCGTTTTATAAATATTCATACGTCAAAAACAAAATTACCTACATAAATAATCGTGATACGATCCATCATAATTTATTAATTTGCTAGAAACCCTTTCATTGATTCTTACAATATTTGAGTCAACGAGAACACAGCCAAAACATGCAAAAGCCACAAACATCAAATAAAGAAAACATGTTTTACAAAGTCCTTGAAAAGTAATAGCTCCCGTCTTGTGTCATCACATATCTCCCAGTCAATTTTCCGTCAATTTTATCGATGGAACAGTTATGGAAACAGAAAGCACCACCAAACACTAATCTAGTCCAAGAGTCCCATCAATTATTCCAAAACATGTTTGTTAGGTGTAGGTGATCGAAATATTCGAACTTCGAATCTTCTTTACAGGTGGCCCAGCCAAGTCAGTTTTGCCTTTTTCCAATAAATCGTGTCGTGACTGAAAGCCCGTGTCTGCCGAAGGACAAGGTTTCAATGTATGTTCATAATTATTATATCTTGTATAACTCATCTTTTCCATGTTTCAAGAGATATGTTCATGTTCCAAGATTCAATTAAGTTAGCTGCCTGAGAAAGAATGCGGAAGTTGGCAGCGGGTTTCTTTGGCTTCAATTATGTTATATTTCTGTTTTCCTTAGTGTCATCATGCCAATGATGATACCGATTTGAATTTACTCCTGATATAGTTTTCAAGTTTCGTTTCTTGAATTTCAATACGACTCTTGCTTTAAATATCTGCCCTCTTATTGTTGTTTTGCACCTGCTACACAAAAACAAAGAGAAAAAATAAAAAACCTCATAATGCTTCAAACAGTAACTCAAAAAAACAAAAAAAAAACTATCGACCCAAATAGAACACCCGTAAGTTATTGACGACAAAATCATTTTCTCTTTCTCCTTAATCCCTAATTTAAATTATTCTTGATCTAAAATATCAGATAATAACATTTTCTTCAAACAAGTTAAAAGTTAATAAATGTTCGGAAAGAAAGGCACCAGCTTCGATCGTCAAGTACACTTGAACAAAGGATGAGTGTTTTAATGAGTCATTATTCTTAACCGCTAAATACATTAAAAGAGGTGATGGTCACATTAGTGTCATAACAAGTATTTGTTGTAAGATTATGCATAAGGTAAGTAATTTTATTATGATAATGGAATTCAGATAAAATATCTCGATCTGACTCTGTTTTGTTTGGGATCTATTATACCTCAAATACGTTTAGACATTTATATTGCTTATTCTTAGATGTGCATTTATCCCTTAACAGTAAATTGTAATAGACGACATGGTTCTTGTGAGCCTTACTTAAGTACCATGCCGTCTATTACAATTTACTGTTAAGGGATAAATAATAACATTAAAGAGCTAATGCCAACTAGATTTTAGATTTGCTGAAAACAAACAGACTGTAGAAACAACCAAATTATGGACAATTTTTAGCCCCCTGGATTCAGTCTACTACTAAATTCATTGACCATGTTGGCAGAATATTTTATTAGGCCTATTATAATAGTAATACGATACATAATCATTATGTCATATATGAATTTCAAATGAACCGTTATCATCTTGACATTTTCCCATAAAACAGGTTAATAAGCGTTTTATATTTTAAGTACTTCAGACTTGCTTATAATTCTTTGTCCTTTTTATGCATAGTCCTTTGCTTCAAATATAAGAGTGCTTATGTGTTCTCAAAATTCTCTCTAAAAACCAATGAAATATGCAATTACCATGTAAGTACTAAATTATTTGAGATCCCGGTATTAAAACTCGTCTCTTTTCACTTCAACACAAAAAGTTTTTATTTTTGAAGACAAGCATTTCTATCATGTGTTTTAACAGGAAAGTTGAGAATAAGGAGAGAGATATTTCTGACAATTACCGATATTTAATCACAAATCAATGCTTAAAATATGACGTCAATAACAACAATTTGCTAGAAATCTGATCTGAACTAAAACACCTGCTATTGACACCCGTTAACAGTGATTGTTTTCTCATATTATAATTAAAATCTGAATATATTTTTGATAAAACGAACCGATCCATTGACCCACCTAATCTGACGTCAATAACAACAATTTGCTAGAAATCTGATCTGAACTAAAACACCTGCTATTGACACCCGTTAACAGTGATTGTTTTCTCGAATAGAAATTATCTGAAGCCCTATATATGTTTTGATAAAACGAACCGATCTATTGACCCACCTGTTATCAATACTAATCAATTAATATCTATTACACTAAAACAATGAAACCTGACAATAATATACTAACATGATATGATTGGGAAAAAATAATGATTAAAAAATCCTCTGTATTTTTAACATAAACTAGTATTATGCAAAAGTACAGCCGTAGCCAAATTGTTGTAGGCAAATTTAAGTACATTTTCTAAAAGCCCTTAATGCATGTTAGGTGGTATTAAACACAATGATATTGGCAATTGGATATCGGAAAAAATGAAAGTAGGTCTTCAATCGAATTCTAATATCCGTATCAAATTGGTACTTGTTAAGTTACCATAGTTACCTGTTATTTAACTCGATTTCATGTTCAATAATAATTATGACTCATTCATTCAAATAATTCATTAACATTTGCTGCTTAAAAACAAATCCCTGCGACTGTGCGACAGTATTTGCTAGCCGACCAGTTTGCTTTCCAAAACTCGGAAGAGGAGTTACTTTAATCAGGTTGCTGTTCAAGGTAGCTTTGATCATGTTGATTGAGACAGAAATCGTTGAAAAATTCTTTTAAGAATTCTCTTCAATTTTGTAGTTAGCTATTTCAAAATCAATTTAATCAATATGGTCGATAATTATACCATACAAATGGGCTTGTTTGTTGTTCATGTTGTTTTTTCGGTTGTAAACACTCCAAGTACAGTTATAATCATGTAAATAATAACTTGGAACTTGCCAATTGAGCATTTGAGTGCAAACATGGAAATAGTAGACTATTTCCATGGTGCAACATACCTGATCTGCAATTTTATTGATTTTAATGTGTATATAAAATGCTGTTTATTTTAAATTATTTCCAATCTAGATTTTATGA
>JXSR01S035870.1:0-13143 GCA_000969725.1 Ophiothrix spiculata
AAACTATTTAAGTACAGAATACAGGTAACTTGAAGATGCATGACATGGGCTAAGCTTCCTCTGACAACAGATGGAAACTGTTGCTTGGTACTTTCAAATCCCGTTTCAAATAATCCCATCAATTTGAAATTTTGAAAGGTGAAGAAGATTTGACAAGAAAAGAGAGGGGGCTATACAGAGAAGACTGCATGGAGGCGAGGGTACAGATAAATATGTGTAGGAGCAAGAGAGGGCAGCATTATACAAATACAATGGTTTGAGGAACAGCAGCTACGAATACCTTCCCATCACCATTATCGACAAATATTTACTAAGAAAAAACCGAGTACCATTCCATTGAAAATACGTGCAGATAGGGCTACGATGTCTAACATACACCATTCATCGATTAGCCGAGAAATTTTCTTCAAGATTTTTAACGTAGAGTACATGAAGAACATATCTGGTTCCCCATTTTCTCGGCGGTCTTCTTGTTATACCCATAAATTGTCCACTAAAAAAGTGAAATAATCGAGTATCACCAAAAAATACTACTAACTCTTCGGCATATTACTCTACGTACTTCAATACACAATTTGCGTAGTCAATAATAATACGTCAACAAGCTATAAACGAGGCTACATGTGACTTGTTTGTTACGCATGCTCAGTACAAAAAGAAATTGCAACATTGCAATATAATTGATTTTGACTTCCCTATGACATAGGAATCACGTGGCGCACTGGTTAGATAAGCTGTCTTGGATTCTGGAAACTCAGGTTCGAGCTCCCATGTCGCCTTCCTTTTTTCTTTTTTTTTTTTTGAACTCTTTTTTCTCTTTGGATTTTGTTCGTTTTCAGAATATAATATGTATGAATGATATTTAATATTTTTATGTATTTTTTTCTCATAGATTTACTTGTTTGTACATTTATTTAAATCAGTATTGCATTACCGTGTGAGTCACTGACACTGACACTGTATCGTGACAAAATTCTCATCTCATGCCGGAAAAGATTTTAAACTAAATATCTCGTTATACAAATCAATAAAGCAAGAATTATGCCATTAAATTCAATTAATTATAAATCTGTAATTACAAATCATTTATAGCGCAACAAATTCTTGGGCTTTTTGAACTGAGTGAATAAATTCATCGTAAGTGCCCGGCGTAAGTGCAGTGGGAAATAACCCGCCGGCGCGGCGAGCAGTTCAACACACATATTTGCCTGAGCCTGCCCGGGCTACTGATGATCTTGCTACGCTAACCAGATTCAATTCAAGCAATTCAGGAACTTCACGTTGGATATAAAAGCCGCAGAGCATACAATATTTAGCAGTTTGGTTTTTTTTGGGGTGATTAGATGCACCAGCAGCAGCTGATTACTATTAAGCTTTATTACATGTATCTGTCTGTTCACCAAAGTGAACTCCATGACGACTGGAAGTTGAATGACGGCTTTCGAAATTTCGTCGAACTGCATTGTGGGAAGGGTGCCATTGCCGCTGTTGGTTTGAGGGGAAAGTATTACAAAATACTGTACCTGAGATGCTGGATGATTGAGACTTCCTCCTGAGGCACAGCAGAGGGAGGAAGTCTCGATCATCCAACACTGAGGGACAGTATCTTCTTGCGATACTTCTCTGAAATTAACCATGTTGTATTTATTTTACTACATCTAAAAAAAGTCAAATTATAACTTGGAAATAAATTTAAAGTCAACAAATTTGGTGCTTTGCCGTGAGACATACGGTAGTATCATGCAGAAGATTTTATTACTTTCCCAAGTGTGTGTAAAACACACAGGCATACACACACGGCTGTACTCGAGCATTAACGCTCACGCGGGAAAGCAGTCAAAAATACTTTTTACGTGTCTCCGCTATTTAACAAATAAAAAGACTGCATTAAACTTATAAATATTTAAGAGGTGTACATGTAGTAATAAGTTTTATCAATTGTGAAGGTTGTTTCTACAATAAGGGAGTTTTTGCTGTTTATAAAAACTCCTTGGAGCTGGTGGGGGAGAGAAAGCATGTCACTCAATTCATCCCAGAATGGGGCACTGTGATACTGTGATAAAGACATTGGTGTTCAGCTGGCAACAGATCGCTAGTCCAACGCCTTATCAGTCCGAAGGCTTGCCAATCCGATGGCTTGCTAGTCCAAATTGTAAATAAGGCTCACCATTCCAAAGTTTGAAAAGAGTCCTAACATCCAATTTTTTAAAACAGCTTGCTAGTCCACATTTGAAAAAAGGTAATTGAAATATGCACAGAACTTTTTTCATTGGACTAGCGAGTTGTTTTTAAAATAGGACTAGCAAGCCTCTTATGTTGGCTATCCTATAAATTGTTGTAACCCCAATATTGCAAGTTTTAGCTTAAAAGCTATGCCACTGATGCGGTAGAGAAACATACAGTCCCAAACTGCATCATTGCATATTAGTAATAGTATACTCACTGAGTCTCACTCCAACTCAATCTGGACCAAACCTGTTTTATCCTGACTGAATTACAATAAGGCCGAAAACATAGTCGACCTCAAAACAAAATTTTCCCTACCAAACATTTGGTTGTGACGTCAAAATGAAGAGTGACTCCAAACAAAATAACTTCAACACCGAGTTGAGACCAAATAAAATTCTGCGCTAGATTGCACGTGTTATTGAATTGCCATATTCATTGCACCAAATTTGATTGCAAATATTTGGTGACAACCAAATGTTTGGTGGGAAAATTTTGTTTTGCAGGCCAACTATGATTTTGGCCTAACTCAATCTGGACCAAACCTGTTATATCCTGACTGAATTACAAAAACTCCTACCTTTTTCTATTATTGCCAATCTGTAATGACCACCATCATGTGTAAGCCATCCAGTAGCAACCAGGAATTCCAACCTCTGTCTCTCAGTAATCATGCAAATAATGATGAGGATCCAGATGTTGTCATGCAAAATCTATTAAGAAAACAAATAGGCCTATTAGAATTTACAGATGTTTCTTTAATTTTAGTATTTCATGTCAAAGAATGCAACTTGTTCATTGGACTAGAGGATAGTTGTTGTAAAAGCGCAACAGTAATTTGTTGGTATGCCCCCCCCCAAAAAAAAAAAAAAAATCTATTTTGTTTTTGGCCTGCAGTGATAAAAAGGTTGTCCACCCCTGCCCTATTATAATAATTGTTACGTTAAAAATTTGGTTGGTACCACTTTAGCTTGTAAACGAAACACGGTTGAACCGTTACACGAACGCAAGACTTAAGTTACGTGAGAAATATGCGGTAGACGAAAACACGTAAAACCAAAAAAAAAAAAATATTAAATGCTGTAGTTTTCTAAAACCAAATTATACTACAACCAGTACGTTTACTAACTCACTGAACATGTAAAATTCATTCTTTTTTTACCTCTTTCGAAGCCCACAATAAAAACTTACTACTATTTTTCTTAAAAACTTTCAATCACTTCGTGAAATCAATCACAGATACCGTACAAATCTTTGAAGTTTTGCCCGGGTTTCGCCGCAACCCTTCAAAGTTTGGCCACTGTTGCAGATTTGTTATAGCGCCATCACTCATCGAAACTGCACAGTCTAGAGTCAAAGGTCAGACAAATGGACGACATAAACAGGAAGTAGATCGCCAAGCAGATCAGGCAGAGAAATAAACAAAATAAACACTGCAAAATGACAACAATCTGGACATATTGCTCTGTATAAAATCAGGCAATACTATCAGGAAAAAAATATTACTTTTTCGATCGACGATCGGGACTTATGGGGGATACATGATAAGTGCAAGCGGGAAATTTTGGTGTTGTTTTCCGAAGTTCGTTCGTGGACCGGTCGACCGGTGCACTTTCGTCTAAAGCCGACCATGTATCGTAAGAGAAAAAACACAGTATAATACAAGCTTAGTACCACTCCTAATTTCCTAAAGGCACAACCTCAATCAAACAAAACACCTAGGGACCAGTTAACCATAATGGTGTACACATGCATGACCAAAAAAAACACATACAAAGGGGTGATTTTTCATTATTGGACACGTCACACGTGTGACGCCTTAAGGGTATCAAAAATGCAGATTTTCAAGAAAAAAGGATTGCTTAAAATATTGTAAAATAATGGTTTAGGGTAAGTTGTTTTGTTCTCTGTTCCAAGAAGAATGAGGGTCTCATTTTCAATTTCATAACGCATGTAGGCTACCTCATTCTTTTCCCTTATCTACATACAGCATCATAATTGCCTTGGCAAACCGAGATAGCAAAGACTGTCCCCTAAGACCGCATTTTTTAGTGTTTTTGCCATAGATTTACAGGGGAGATACCAGGCTTTGTATACCAGCCCATGTAATGGCGTCGTCAGCCAAGGCGCTCAAATTGGGGTATTCGGTCCACTTAGTTCCCGCCAAAATCAACTCCGAGTGCCGAGACTTGGCTATGCGTAAAGACAACCTGCACAAATAATACTGTACGTGAATGATACGCCAACCTGCACGCAAAGCGTGTGTGCATGTTTCAATATTCGTGCATTATGACAAAGTGCGATGCATCATCAGCAAGCTATCAGCAAAAACCCGAATACCCCCAATTTTGTCTCCATGCCGGAATAAAAATGGCGGCGTGCCTTGTATCTCCCTTGTAAAACTATGGTTTTTGCAGACAAATAGAAAACTTGTTTAGGGTCATATTCTGGCAAGAACTTGTTTTGGTGCCAAAATTGTAAAGGAAAGCATGCTTACAACTTGTTACGGGCAAAAATGTTTAAAGAAAGCATACTAAAGACTTGTTAAGGGGTTATTTTGCTTGTAGGGCAAAGCTTTTTAGGGGGTGTCTGGAAAAAAATTGGTCACAAATGTGTACATAATTATGTTTGATTGGCCCCTGGGAGAAACATACATGTAGTCCCAAATTACATCATTGCATGAGTATACTCAATCTGACTCAATCTGTATCTAACCCAATTATCCTGACTGAATTACAATTAACTCCTACCTTTTTCTATTATTGCCAATCTGTAATGACCACCATCATGTTTAAGCTATCCAGTAGTAACCAGGAATTCCACCCTCTGTCTCTCAGTAATCATGCAAATAATGATGATGATCCAGATGTTGTCATGCAAAATCTATTTATAAAGAAAACAAATATCAGAATTTACAGATGTTTCTTTAACTTTAGTATTTCATTTTAAAGACTTCACTTGGCTTGTATAATAATAAAGGGGCTAGGGGATAGTTGTTACAAAAGGGGTCTGGGAACCCTGACTCAGGGTTTCCATCATTTTAAGAAAACAAAATTCCCTGACTTTTCCCTGATATTTCTCTGATAAAATCTCTAAATTCCATATTTTTTTGTGAAAAATGCAAAAAAGGGTTATTTTCAAATCCCACAACCACACATGTGAACCTAGAAGTGAATTATTGATCTCTGACACAACTTTCAATATTTTGACAAATCAAAATTCCTTGACTTTCTCAACTGGAAAAAAGGAAAATAATTATTCACGACTTCCCTGACATGCCTGATGGGCTGCAATGGGTACCCTGTTAACTTGTTGGCAGGGTTGTCACTACACCGGCGGAGGCGGGCGGGACCCCCCGGTTCTCTTAATTTTTACCCGGCTCTCAGGTTGATTTTGAGTCAAAATACCCGGCACTCAAGGTTCAAAAGTTACAAAATCATTAAAGAATCAATAAAAAATTTAACAATTATTATCAAAATTTCTATTTTCTTACTATTTCACACAAATTTTACCCGGCACTAAAAGTTGCCTGGTGACAACCCTGCTTGTTGGTACATCTCATTTTTGGGCTGCAGTGGTAAAATGGTTACCCACCGCTGCTATGGCTGAGTTTTACAAATTGGTTGGTACGGTAACACTCCAAATTTTCTAAAGGCACAACCTCGCCCAAACAAACTTGAGTACCCCACCCCCCTCTGGTCTAAGAATGAGGAAGTCAATGTGTTTATTGAGGAAGTATACTACCAAATAAAATGAGACCTGAGAGTTGATTTAATGACCGTGAAGACACAAGTTAGGTCAGAGATTCAATCCAGAGGATTGAAAGGGGTGTGCGGCCCCAATATCTGAAAACTGGGTCTAGGGAACTGAAGATTGACTCAGAAAAGGGGGTCTCAAGAACTGAAGTGACCCAAAAGTGACCCTTAAGAATTAATTTTTGAGCTCTGGAAGCCAATATTTTGAATATTTTGCTTGAAATGGGGGTGTTTGGAACTAAATTTCCAAAAAGAGGCTACATAGGGAAATGAAAAAAAAAGGTCTTGTGAACTTAAGATTGTGTTTGAAATAGGAAGCAGCAGCCAAGGTGTGAAAATGGAGTCTTGAGGGCCACACGTACCCGGCCCGTATCACCTCAGTGCCCCCTACCCCTTCACCAGGGACTCGATACCAAGTTTGATCAAGGGAAATGACATTTCTTGAGCATGTCTTGTGTATTTTAACTTCCTCATTTCTGAATTTAAATAATATACCACAATGCCTGTTGTATTGTAATTCTAATGCAATGTAGGCCTATTATCTTGGGAGGTTTATATGCCTCACAGGTTTTCCTAACATATAGAATCTCATGGAACTGATTTTGGGTCAAAAAGTGGGTCCAGGAAAGTGATTGAGAGTATAAGCTTAACTGATCTAGGTCTCACTAAATCCTACTGTAGAAAAACATGAAAATGTCAAAAAGTCCAAATAAGTCACAGACGAGGGTTACATGCAGAGATTCAGTGGTGGCTTGTTATGGGTATCACTCCTTTTTGAAACGAGGGAGGGGGTCCCCTGGTCAAGACATGCGTTTTCTCCTTTCCCTTTTAGTAGAAACAGAAAAACTTTAAAGAAATCCACTTGGTTGAAGAATTAATTCTTCCCATTTACACATCCTTTTCCTAGTTCCTGGTTTTTGTATTTTCTATACCATTGTATTTTAAAGAAACAATACTGATGCTCTGCAGGTACTCAAAATAATTTCATGGTATGTGTCCCACAAATTTTTCAAAAGAGGATCGATCAGAACTGATTTTTGGTTAAAAATTGAGTAAAGGGAACAATTTTTTTTCAACCTAATAGAATGTTATTTTCACATATGAATAAGAGATGAAAATAGCACAAATTAGCTTGAAAATACATGAAATGTGGGTCTTTAGAACTGATGTAATCTTGAAATGGGTATCGTAGGAAGTGAAAGAGTAAGCTTGAAAACCTAGATGTGAGTGACCACCTCCTTCTCTCGCCCCGCACCCCAAATAATGTATGCAGGATATTGTTGCGTTGTATTGTATTTCAAAATATTTACTACTAAGAGAACCAGGATGTGGGACTGCCCCTTGACATGCCTGAAAGATCTTTTTGATTCATGCCAAAAAACAATTGCACATATTGGGTTCCCAAACCAACCTGAATACCAAGCCCCCTTCCCCCATTAACTTTCAAAAAAATGAGTTTCTTTAATTGGTTTTTATTGCATTATTAAATTTTAACATGTCAATAAATAATAACATCTTGTGAATAAGATATCAATGGACTCAATAGCCCGGGGGAGGGGGGTCTTCAAAACATTTTGTACGGGGACGTGCCTGCCAAACTTCGACAATATGGCCCATCTCTATATAATACCTATTTTTGACTCAAAAACCCACACATTGGTATACCAATATTGACAAAAAAACACCCAAGCAATTTCGCAAAAAACACAATTTTTTTAAATTGGGCGCATTCATCTGCGACGAAAAACACCACATCACTATAACAAAACTGTGAAATAACACCCTAAAAGGCAGGAATGTATTTTATATATATACCATGTCAAGGTAAGTACCCCCCTTGGCTCAAAAGATCATTAAATTCACAAATACCTGTGAAAATGCTACAGCTATATTTTGTTTGATTTTAAACAAAGTAAAATGTTATTTATAATAATGTGTCACTTCCTCCTTTTTTGAATATTTTTAAAACTTCTTTTTTATTTTGTAGAAATTAATTTATAACTTGTTCTAAAATATGTTATGGAAGGCATGTAATCTTACAGCCTTGCAGTTGCTAAATGAAGGAGAGTTTGTGGTCACTGGCAGGTCCAATGATGCTCAAACAAGAAAACAAAAAGACTTGATCATTTTTCTTATGCCAAATATGTTAATGGTTAAGGTGATTTTAATATTGTACTGTGCCAATAAAAAATAAAGAAAATAAAAACCCACTGGAAAAAAAACTGAACGAGAAACATCATATTTATTTTTTATTGGCATCATTGAAACCCTGGGCAGATTGTAAGGTTGTCATATCAAATAGGTTTTAATTATTCTTTTTATGGGCTGTATTTAAATTGAAAAAAGTCTTTTGATTGTCGTTAACTTTTAGTCAAACCCTGGTTTTCAGCTGACACCAGCGTGCTACATAACATAATTAAAGGCTTGTCCGTTGTCTGAGACAACCTAAAAATGCCTCTGACAACCTTAATGAATGTTCAACTTGTCGAGTGGACAACCTTAAAATTATTTACAATGAAAGCCCACATCTAGTAGCAAACCACACATACATCAAAAATAAGAATAAAAACAACAAGTTCTACTTGTACGTAGGGAAAACATGAATCTCCACATCAATCGATTTTTTGCTGAGAGTATGCCATGTTTTGTTTTAACGATCAGTGGCGTGCCCAAAGGGGGGGCCAGGGGGGCACGTGCCCCCCCAGTTTGATGAGTCAGTCGGGGGAAACGGCCCATTCGGGCATCTTGACAAAAAAAGATAGAAAAGAAAGGGGAGGAGAGAAAAAAATCAAAAGGAAAGAGAAGAAAATACCTTGAATTTCTCTTTGTTTTTGATAATTTAAATATGAAAAAGCATTATCAAAAAAATCTAAAAATATCACATTTTACCGTTCTGCCGCTATTGGTCATTCGGGGGAAAATAATGGTTGTGCCCCCCCACTCAAAAAATCCTGGGCACGCCACTGTTAACGATATCATTGGTCTTGCACGTGTTATATCCGATATTTAAACCACTTGAATTTTATATATCCAAGTCTACCAAGCCCGTAGCCCCCCCCCCCCCCCCCCCCCCCCCACAAATTTGACAATGTACAAAAAAGGTTCACAAAAATTCCCTAAATGTCCACCAAAAGAACACCCAAAGCACCAAAACACGTAAATGTAGGTCATTTTTTATTAAAATTTTAGACAAAATGCTTGGAAAACTGCTAAAAACCTTCTTTTTTTTTGCTTGTTACTTTGTTAAAACCACTAAAATTAGATAAGGGTAAACCAACACGAAAAATTTTCCTCCAAAAGGTCCACTTTTTAAAAATCCGCACCCCCCCTTGAAAAAATCCTGGCTACGGGCCTGCACACAGGTAAAAGTCCCATAGCCATACTGTTAGTTGTGCATGAAACATAATGGTCGTGTTTTTTCATCCTGAGTATCGGTACACAACATTTCAAGATTATAATTATGCAAATAATTTTCTTATTTTTCATCAACGGGACTTAAAGGCATTAGCCATGATTTATGTGGGTGTGAAAAATTGTGAAAACTTATTTGAATCAAAGAAAGACCTTAATAGAATCAAAACAAACAAAATCATATATATGACTTGCCTAAAAAGACAATTTTCAGCAAAATCCATTTCTTAGGCAGTGTTTTTATTTTCTTAAAGTTTTAGATTCTAAATGTACCGCTGTTGATTTAAAAGTGAACATTATTCTTTAGGAAGATTAAATACACTTAACAACATGTTCTCGTCACTAAAATATATTGGTACCAAAGAAGTTTTTAACTTTTAAGAATTTAATAATTTACTTCTAAAATCACTGTCACTGAATTTCTCATTCTCCGGAGAATGTTTAAGTTCAACAAGAGTGGTTATGGATATTAGTTATTTGTTGGAAGTCCTTTCTAAAAATGCAATGAAATCAGTAGGTGTTGAGGAAAGTTGAACTTCACTTCAAAATGGCAATCGTGGCGAATGCTTTTAAATTTGGTCTTATTTAATGAGCAAACACTACGCTTTTACTTTACCGATGGGAAAAATCATAAAATGTTTCTGTTTTATTACAATAGCTTGTTAAAGAAGATCAGTCAGGGGGTGGGGTGCGGAGGTTGAAAAGCATTAGTGCCTATACTTGAACAAATAAGATGCAATTTTGGATAAACCCCAAAAAAGCTTCATTAGTTTCACTCTTAAGGGGCCTGTTAAGGCTTTTATTTTGACTTTCTTTTTTGGCTTATAAGTCTAAAAATATTAAGTTACAGTATAAAAAGTATACATTTCTAGAAAGGAAATTTGATAAGGAATCTGTTTATGTTATTGGTTTGGTTCAAAAATGACCATATTAGGCAAAAAATAGCAAAAGGCAGTGATTTTGCCTACACATGAAACGGGAAAGGTAACTAAAAAAATTGTTCTGCCATTTTATCACATATATTTTTTTGGAAACTGCACACAATTATCTAGGATCGCATTTTTTATTTTTTTAAATAAAGCCGAATTTTTCGAAATATAATAAAAACCATGTGAAATGTGCCGTTTCCGACATTTATCTGCATCAATTTTGATAGAAACTAATGAATATCTTTGATTTTAAGACCTTAAATTGAAAAATGAGAAACGCGATCCTAGATTTTGATATACTGTACATAATGGTTGACAAATCTTTCCTTGTACTTTTTAGTTTTTTTAGTTACGTTTCCCGTAAAAATGATGTTTTTTCAACAAAACTGAAATGGAGAAATCCCGTGTTTAATGAAGAAATCGCACATTTTGACCTAAAATCCATGAATTTTGAGGTCTAAACTTTGGGCATCGGACAATAAAACTTATTATGTAATTGAATTTATTGGTAAATATTGTACTCAACTTTCAGATCCAATTTTAAGCTCCTTATTTTGTAAATATTGAAAGAAATCTAAAATAACAATGTTCAATTATTTGGTCTTTGTTTACAATATTGACAAGTTTATTGCGGGATTTTAACAAATGTGCTCATGCAAGAACATAACGCAACGCGTTCATCCGCGCATGCAGTACTTGTTACCGCGCAAAAAGGCACGCACATCAAAACACGCAACCTAAACGCAAAATATAGGACGCGTATCTATGCCCATAATTTCCCGCCAACAGCCATGTGTTTATTTTACTGTAAAATGTCAAATTGATCTTTTAATTTTACCTATAAATAAGTTTAAAAGTTTTGTTTTGTAGTATTTTATTGTCTGTAATAAAAGGTAACATGCTGAAGTATCAGAAAATGCAGAAAAACTAAATTCTGCTACCGAACAAACGGCCGGTTTAACAGGCCCCTTAACTTGATTCTCTATCTCTAACTTATGATCTAACCCTAACCTCCTACCTACCCCTTTTCATTCTCCTCGGAAAATAAGGGTGTCAAAAATGGTGGTTTCCACCGGGGCTCGAACCAGGTACCTCTCGCATCCCAATCCCATGTCGACCTATACCAAGCCACCCGGGGGGGCGCTGCCTAGGCAGCAATTTCATGCCCATATAGGACCTCCGTCTATGACATATTTGGACTTTGGCAATTTTGTTGATTTTCTCTTGTAACCTTTGGGAGCTTTAGGGTAACTTATGTAGATGAACAATATGTTTTCTGTAAAAATTTAATAATGTTGTACATTGTAAATAATCAAGATATCCATGTACAATTTGTAAAACATCATATATGATTAATTTTGTGTGCATAGTACATTAAAAAGGCCCTATCACCTTGTTTAGGCTTTTGCCAAGGAAACCCAACTTGGTACTTGGTGCTAAGTAAGCTAAAGGAAGCTTTTCTTCAACAGGGCTCTAAGATGTTTTTTTAATTCAGTTTTGAATGCAGGAGGAAGACCGGAGTACCCGGAGAAAAACCTGCGGAAGCGGGCATGGACTGAAAACCAAATGCACATAAAGTGCAGGGCGCTGGACTCAAACCCGGAACCTCATTGGTGCAAGGCGAGGGAACTACCGCTGCGCCAACCCGCTCCCCTCGAAAGAGAAATGAGAAATCCCTTAATTTTAGACACCCTGTAAAAGGTATAACAGTTGCACATTAAAGGGACTGGCCTAGATTCTCCCCACTAATTTTGTACCTATATACATATTTTTTACTTGAATCGATAGAACATGTTTATAGTAATATAGCCTGCAAGTAGTATTCCATGATTTTGAGAAATATTGGAGAAAATTGCAATTCTTTACCTACTTTATTTTTTTAGGTCGGCGAAAAAAAAAGTGGTGTGAAAACAGTGTTTCTAGTTTGAAAACTTAAAAGATCTTGTTTCTACACCTGTGATGGCCAATGAAATCATTTTTGATGAAATTGTTTCTCTTTTAATAGGCCTAAATATTAAATTATTTCCAAGAGATTTGTTTGATCTTTTATCTGGTAAATTCATCTGAGATACAAATTTAGGATTTAAGAAACACAGGATAGTCACACCACCATCAAAGAATGATATATTCCAAGTTAATTCTCTCTCAATTTGAGCCATTTGTGTGTAAATTGTTGCACTTTTTAGGATTTGACTATACTTTTAAGGTTTATTTAGAGCATTTCCATAAGTTTTTATTAAAAAAATTATGAATGTGATCAGTGGTGGATTTAAGAGTCAGCAGCTACTGACCGTGCCCCTCAAAATATTGCTTTAATGCCTCCCCCCCAAAAAAAAAATGAAATAAAATAAAATAAAAAATACTGGTTCTCGGAACCACACGATCCCCCTGGCCGGCACGATCCCAAAAAATATAGATATTTGACCCCAAGGGAAAGGTCGGGCGACAGGTCACCATTAACACTTTTGATCACTGGTTTAAGGCGAACAAACTGACCCCTTAACATTTGAAGTCGGGCAAAATTGAAAATCTGACCCCAAGGGAAAGGTCAGACGATGGGGTCACCAATGACACTTTTGATCACAGGTCCAAGACGAACAATTTGACACCTCAACCTTTGAAATCGGACAAAGTTGAAAATTTGACCTTTCTTTTGACCTTTGGCACCCAAGGGAGAGGTCAGACAACGGGGTCACCATTAACACTTTTGATGGCTGGTCCCAGACAAACATCTTAACATTTTCAACCGGTCACCATTAACACTTTTGATCGCTGGTCCCAGACAAACATCTTAACATTTTCAACCGGTCACCATTAACACT
>JXSR01S035873.1:0-12947 GCA_000969725.1 Ophiothrix spiculata
GCACATTTTTCAAGCACCTTGGATGTAAACTGTAAATTAGATACAGGTCTGTAGTGTTTGAGCACATTGTGATCAAGTGATGCTTTTTTTCAAAACAGGTGTTACAATGGCCCTATGTAAATCATTAGGAAATATACCAGATTGAAGAGACATATTAACCAATCTGCACAAAGTGGGAATCAATACATTGATATGTTCTTTTACAAGCCACGTAGGCATTGTATCTAGTATACAGCTTTTGTTAGGACATCTTTTAATGATTTCGAGCAAATCATCTTCAGTCAAGTGCTGAAACTCAGAAAATAAACAAGTAACAGGCAATGACTTCATATATAACTCAGAACTGATACTGGAAGTGCCATTATTGCCTAGGATGTCAACCTCTTCACGAATTTTATTCACCTTTCCGATGAAGAATTGCCCAAAATTATTAGCCAGTTCAGCAGGAGAATTAGTGTCAGGAAGAGCTTTATTAGATGTATGTAGAAGCTCATTTACAGTCTTGTACATGTCCTTTACACTACAGTTGTTCAGTTTATTCTCATAATATTGTTTCTTGGCACTACATATAAGATCACTAACATTCTACATATAAGATCACTATTATTGGTTTCCTTAACTTATTTCATATAAGATCACTATTATTGGTTTCCTTAACTTATTTCATGTGTCAAATGTCAATACAATACTGAGGCTCATAGTTTGTTTGTTTTTTAAATCCCGATAACATGATTTATATACATAGCTTGAGCGTCATGAACAATATCCATGCTATAGATGAGCACTAGTTAAATGCTGATCAAACATCGTTGTAAATTTCACCTAAGTTGAAGTTAACCCTCGTCACTTAAGGTTACAGTCCCTAAAAACGTCCCGCTCGGCTGAATGTCATGTTTACTGCAAGTTTATACCTACTTACACATATCAGAATATCACAATTTTTGGGTTAAGAGCGCATGCAGGGCTCCGATTTAGTTAGTCGCAAGTACGACTAACAGGTTGTGTCTTCGGGCAGGGCATCCAGTTTCAATTGAAGGGTGCAATATAGTGCTAACCCTCTTTTTGCACAGGTTACTGATGTGATCTGAATGATCTGTGATCTCAAAGATGACAAATTGTTTTCGAAAAGTTACGATGATGTACATGGGCGAATTATTGAGTCCCATGTAATTTAAATAAGACAAGCCAGTCACTTTAAAAGTGATGATTAGCACTATAGAGCCTATTACCCAAGGTTTTGCACATTACAATTTCTAAGAAACACTCGATGCCATTTTTTTTTTCAAAATGCGAGATTTAATGATGCAAGGATTATGAATTCACTAACATTCTACATACATGTATAAGATCACCATTATTGGTTTCCTTAACTTATTTCATGTGTCAAATGTCAATACAATACTGAGGCTCATAGTTTGTTAGTTTTTTAAATCCCGATAACATGATTTAGATAAATAGCGTGACCGTCATAAACAATATCCATGCTATAGATGAGCACTATTTAAATGCTGATTAAACATCATTGTAAATTTCATCTAAGATGAGGTTAACCCCCGTCCACCTAAGGTATTTTCTACTACGTCGTCACTTAAGGCTACAGTCCCTAAAACGTTTCGCTCGGCTGAATGTCATGTTTACTGCAAGTTTATACCTACTTACACCTATCAGAATATCACAAATTTTGGGTTAAGAGCGCATGCAGGGCTCCGATTTAGGGGCGGCTTCAAAACCCAACCGGCGGTTGTCTGCCGGTTCTGGGCGGTTCTGGGCAGTTGGCTATTGTTTATTCCGGTTGAACCGCCCAGAACCACCCAGAACCGGCAGATTTTTTCGGTACATATGGTTTTATTCGTCTTAATATACTAAGACTATTGCACATTTTTCTGGTTACGTTACTAACATGTTCATTCCATTTTAGGTTTGAGTCAACAATAATACCAAGGTATTTGTATGAGTTTACCATCTCTACACAAGTATCATTCATAAAAATATTCAAACTAGCAGCATTACCTGTTTTAAAAGGGGTTTCCAACAACATAAATTTTGTTTTTTTGACATTAACCTTCATTAAATTTTTGTTAAGCCATTTAGTGAGCGATATCAAATCATTATTCAACGCTCTTTTAAATACATCAACGCTTTTATTACATACATAAATCAATGTGTCATCTGCATACATGTCTACAGTAGAAAAAGACATATTTACAGGCATATCATTTATAAATAATAGAAATAAAAGGGGACCTAATATCGATCCTTGGGTAACTCCAGTTTTGATCTTATTTGGTGTAGAAATATAACTATTAATAGATACACACTTGGTCCGGTTTTCTAAATATGAATTAAACCAGCCGTTTTCATTATTTTGAACACCAAATGTATACAACTTCTTAATGAGTAATTCATGACTGACCATATCGAACGCTTTGCTGAGATCTACAAAGACTGCACCAACATATTTGCCCTGATCTATTTCTTTATTCCATTTATCAATCGTTTTTATTAGGGCGGTGCAAGTCGAGTGGTGTTTGCGAAAACCGGACTGACCATTATACATGAGATTGTTAATATTAATATACGAGTAAAGCTGTTTATGTACAATTTTTTCATAAAGAACACTTTTTCATAAAGAACAATTGAAGGGTGCAATATAGTGCTAACCCTCTTTTTTTTCACAAGTTACTGATGTGATCTGAATGATCTGTGATCACAGAGATGACAAATTGTTTTCGAAAAGTTACGATGAAGTACATGGGCGAATTAAAATATTTTGACTAATATTTGAGTCCCATGTAATTTAAATAAGACAAGCCAGTCACTTTAAAATTGATGATTAGCACTATAGAGCCTATTGCACAAGGTCTTGCACATTACAATTTCTAAGAAACACTCGATGCCATTTTTTTTTCAAAATGCGAGATTTTAATGATGCAAGGATTATGAATTCAGTGATTCCAGAACACATCCAGAGTTTTCAAATGATATGGTTTCAGTTTTAAAGGTATGGTCATATTTTTTAAGTTAGAACCAATATGAGTTACATGTGTGTTTAAGTGAAATATAGCCTCCTTTTAAATAAAACCTCCGGATTTCCAAAAATGTGAATCTGAATTGCAAATAAGTATATGTATCCTGGAAGCTATTTGCGTCAGCAATTTCAAAATGTGAATATCAAGTCAAGCGTACAGGGTAGCTAAGTGTTATACAGGGTGAGACAAACAACAATATCATCAAAATAATTGTCAATTGTTTTGACATCCAGACAAAAATAAAACTTTAAAAAGTCAATGTTTTGAACATACGAGTTTAGCCTTATTACCCACCCATACCTACCAGAAACAGTTCATTATCAAAGCTGTATACATTATATAGTGTGTTACCAATTTAGGGGTTATTTTCAGCTTGTATTGTTTATATTTAGTAAAGTGTGCAGTGTGCATAAAATTTAGCAAATAAACAATTGTGTTATTTGAGTAATTTTAAGATTGCTTAAATTGATTGTTTTAAATATAGGGCCTACAGGGTTTCACACATGCATAAAGTTGTACTTTAACATTGTTTCAATACTAACTTTTTAATGGAAATAAATTAGATACTTAGTACTTTTATGTACTAAACATATTTGCCTTTTACCTAAACAACTTGTGGTAGCTGGTATCTACATGCAAGCTGGAATCTTACAAAGAAACTTTGCAAAGAATGTCTATGTGCTTCTCGTTTTTCGTTTGAGAGCAGATACTCATTATTTCATTTCCAGAGCATACAGAACATTAGTCCCCAGTATATTAAAATAGCACATGGTGCAATAACATTGCTGTATCAAAACTGAAGCCTAATTATGTAATTAAATGTACTTTAAAATGACTTGCCACAAATACAACAAATTGCTACCATTTTAATAGATTCATTCACACATACAAGGTCTGATAGGCGAGGCATGCTGTATGAATCTAAAGACTTACTTATTGCATGACCAAAATATGAAACTTCTTCTAAATGCCACACCCATGACTAATGCTTAAAATTAATTGGTACAAAGAAACAAAAAACATCAATACAGTACAAGTTGTGTCCCCAAGGTCAAAGAAAGTATAAAGTCCCTACGCAATACTCTAGTTGCCATCAAAACAATCAATAAATTAAAGATATTGAGCAACATTTCCTTTTGCCTTGATAAGGCAGTATAATTGTATTGATGTATATTTAACTTCACATTCGACAAAACATGTTTTCGTATTTCTTGGCTTTTACCCAAAACTGGAATGAGTCCACTCTCAGAGTCAAGCCTCTGTAAACAAAACTTGAATTCTGTCCTCTTATTTTATAACATATTATCCTCCTCTGCCAACTCCTAATTACCAAACCATCCACTTGTTAACAACTAATATTATTAACCTCTACTTTCTACCCCCACGCCCCAAGAACTCATAACCATCCCCCTACCACCTTCTTGAACTAAAACGTCCTCTTTAACCACTTCTTTGCTCTTATATCCTCCACTACCACCTCTTTGATACCACTCCTCCTCTACCTCCTCCTCCTCCTCTACCACCTCCACCACCTCTTGCTAATTATTTTATCGAACCGTAGCAATTACTTTTGACATGATTTTTTTTTTATTTTCCTGGAAATGAAAGACCATTATTCTAGCTTTCAATTGAGCCACAAAACAAGTCCATTTGGGTTCACATAGTGAAAATTTACTGAAAACGAATATATATTTTAGTTAGAAATGTAACAATTTTGGGTACCAACTTGAACAATGAGAATTTATATCGTGTGTCACTCTTAGACTTTTCAACGGCTGAATCGTAGCCATACAATGACATTGCATAATATGGTATACGTGACGGTGATATTGATTAAAGTGAACAAGATATGTGTTGCCAAAACTTAGTTGAAAATGCATCTGTTTCAAAACCAGAACAAAGGTAGACGGAAAATAGATGTATTTTAGAATATATAGGGCCTACCTCTTGAATTGATTCGCCGACTTGAGCCATACTGGGGAACTATTATTGGGAAAACATAGAGTGTGTGCGCAATACCAAGATTTAGTTGGTCGGTCGAATTACTAGTATTACAAAGTCGGTAAAATGCAAATCACATACCGAATTATATTACAATATCAGATTTATTTGATCTTTGACAAATATTTTATTTAATTTGATTTTCCTGGATTTTGTATTAATATAAAAAGCACACTTTGAGACTTGATTAATCGTTTTAACAACATACATTTAAATTTTATTTTGATTTCATCAGCCAGTATATTCAACAAAACATAGACAAGTAAATTACAAATAAAAAAACAGCAATATACACTCTTGCAGGACCAGTGCAAATCCTAGGACACAGATTTACAAGCAAGCATGCTTTTAGCAAGGAAGAAACTGTAGCGGGTCAGGAACAAAAGTAAAAACACACACAAAAAAAAACCTACAACTTTAAAGGGAGAGGATCGAGCCAGGATGGTTCAGCCTTAGAGCAGTAGATGCCAAATGATGTTGAGATAACATTAACAATCTTGGAGAGGGTATTCCAGACAGTCTTAAATGGAACTGAAGTGCCAGAAATATGAATGATGGATTTAAGGTTATAGATGTAATGGATGTTTTCATCAAGTTGTAAATTAATTTTTCAAGTTATAAATCAGTATGTAAAAACATTGGTTCCAGAAATAAATACACTATAATACAGTGGCGTAACTTTGGGATTGGGTGCCCGCGGGCGCATATTCATCAGGTTCTCCATAAAAATAGGATGCAGTACTTTGGGCAGTCAAGAGGCTAGGTCGTATGTTGGATATTATAATAGGTATCAGCTTAAGGGTTTTGCAGCATTTTCAATGACAATAAAGGGAAAAACACATACAATATGAAACGGAGTACACTTATTAATTTTGTTTACGCAGTACCCTTGAAAAGTGCACTGTTCATATCCCTTACGAACAGTGGCGTAGCCAGGTTTCCGAAATGTGGGGCCACTACGTATAACGACGATCCGACATAATTGTATTGACCATGCGAGCGAAGCGAACAAAGTGCGCTGAGCGAATTACGAGTGGGATCCAGGGGGGGGGGGGGGGTTGTTATTGGTGAAGCCCAGGACAATTTTAAGTCGCCCTTCATGCTATGAAGATGAAACTTGCAGACCATGCTAGAATTAGTCTTTATTAGAAAAAACACGATGATATTTCGTCATTCAGAACTTTTATTGCAAAATTTCGATTTTTGTGGCCATTTTGCCAAAATTAAGATTTTTTTGACCTGAAAGACCTTTATGACGTCATAATTACTAGGATAGTGGAGGACCATACCAATCTATTGATAGTAAAACCAAGTTCGTAGGGAATTCCGTTCCAAAAACTTAGGGGGGTTGTAACCCCTTCCCCACAAGGGGGGGGGGGGTATCATTTTTCTTTACCAAGGATGAAATTAAATAGCCGAAGCGAGATCGAACTTGACATACTAATTCAGAGTATTGCACTAAACTATATAAAGGGTGCTCTGGCAAAATGAGAGGAAAACTACACTTGAAGATGTTGAGAAAACAGCTGTTGAAGTAAAACATGGGAAAAGAATCCGATTTTCATTTTTTGATGGAATTTGCATCTGTAGATATTCTTCTTACTATATTCAAAATCTGGTCACATATTACCTGGAAATTAACAAACGATTTTAATAAAATATGTGCAACAAGCTGGGTCTTGGTCAGTGATAGCATTTTTTTAAACGATTGCAAATTGTGAAGAATTTTATAAAATAGTTTTAAATTCACATGAAATATTTTAAAACTGAGACAATGAAGAATTCAAATTTAAAAACAGCTCTTTTTTAAAATCTCGACCTTCCTCTTATTTTGTTCTCTCATAAACTTACATAACATGAACTTACCACAAAGGTGTCCGACCTCACGCAATATAATTTCCCCGAAACCATATGCTTCTATCTTTGCTGTAAATCCAATCTGAAATTAGTAGATAATAACCCTTGTTAAACTGAGCGATATTCACAAACTTATTATATGTAGGTTGGTGATGGTTCTTGCAACCCCTCAATTTTTATAGCGAGTCCCCCAGACACGTGTGTGGTACCAATGGTAAGATATCAGTCTTTCTATTGATACCAACATCAAAGTCAACCGTTAATGTATGACATCAACATGTGAATCGGCATCTATAAGGAAAATATAGACACACATCAAATAAAGAAAAGTTATAGGAATATCCGAATTGTGTGCGTTTTTTGCAAAAAATGTAGACAATTAAGAGTTTTAACCTAACGTGTGAAATTACATTACATTACATTACAGGCATTTATGGCACCATTCACCAAGATACCATGGCGCTTACAAAATATACACAAAATGTCAATCAACAAGAGAAAACAAATGGGTCTTTAGTTTAGACTTGAACTGTGATGTAGTCATGGCAGATTTTATGTCCACAGGTAAGGAATTCCATGCCATAGTAGCTGCAATGTGGAATCTGTTGTCACCACTGCTTCTATTACTGAGTCTTGGAGTAGCGAGACGATTACTGTCAGAGGATGAGCGCAAGGTACGAGCAGGTTCATGAATGACGAAATAGTCCGAGATATAAGTTGGAGTCGAGTTATGCAAGGATTTATAAACATACAAAAGAATTTTAAACAGTACTCGTTGGCGAATCAGGAGCCAGTGCAAGGTCTCCAGTAGAGTGGCAGCATCTGTTCTGCGGCCAACAGCAAAGATCAGTCGGGCAGCATTATTCTGGAGGCGTTGCAGGCTTGTAAGATCTTTGCTAAATAGAGACGTAAATAGTCCGTTGCAATATTCTAAACGAGATGAAATAAGCGCACGAACTGCGTGATGGCAGGAATCCTGGTCAATAAATCGACGAATTCGCCAGAGGTTACGTAACTGGAAGTTTATTAATTTGCGGATGTGGTTAACATGGCTAGAAAGTGTCATAGTTGGATTAAACACAACGCCAAGGTTCCGAACCATCTCAGATGGCTTGATTTTAGAAGAGCCAATGGTGAGTTCAATTTTGGGTAAGAGTTTAAGATTGTGGGGTGACCCTGCAACAAATTAATATCTGCTACACTAGCAGTATAAAGTATTTCCGCACAAACATTTTATTCAGCCATATCTCAAAAGGCATTTAGAAAGAAACTATCGGGAAACTCTAGTTGCTTTTGGTCAGATCTGATAGGTAATCTAGTTAAGTGTAAAATTGAGCTCCGAATGGGATCAACCGTCTCACGTATTGGTAGGGGGCAACAACACAAATAGGTCGAAAAACGTAGGTCAAATTTGATTTGACAACACCTGGGTCAAGGTCTCTTCACCGCTCAAGTTGAGTGGTCACGTGGAATGTGTATATGTAATAGAGTGACAAGCAGGCGATTCAATGTCCTGGTCATGCTTAACTTCGCCAAGAGAATGCTTGGAAGCTAACGAAAAGTTACCCTTCAACGCCACCCAGTTTACAAAAATAAATCTGTGGTAAAAGTGGAATGGTCCTTGGTGGTATATGACATTTTAAAAGGTTTTAAGAGGTTTTCAATCTGTCATATACCGTCACAAAACACTCCACATTCATCACAACCCTATTTTTGTAAACTAGTGGGGCGTTGAAGGATCATTTTTTGTTAGCTTTTAGCATTATCTTGGCACAGTCAAGTGTAACCATTTTTGAATCGCCTACTTTTCACTCTATTACACATACACATTCCATATGACCACTCAACTTGAGTGGTGAAGTGACCTTGACCCAGGCGTTGTCAAATCAAATTTGACCTAAAAATCAAAATGTTCGACCCATCTGTGTTGTTGCCCCCTACCCGTACGTGAGGGGGTTGATCCCAGTCGATGGTCAAATTTACACTCGACTAGATTACCTATCAGATCTTACCAAAAGCAACATAAGTTTCCAGGTAGTTTCCTTATAAACGCCTTGTGAGATATGGCTGAATAAAATGTTTGTGCGGAAATACTTTAGACCGCGAGTGTATATAAATAGAATCACATTTTTCATTATATATAACATTTTTTATAATATATAATATACAACCCCTGACCTACAAAGTTTGAACGGACACTGTACTCCCAGGTGGTATAAGGTGTATCTTTTGTTCGCTAAAACAAGTCCACAAAATTAATGTAGAGGTTCATCAAGTCGTTTACACTAGTAATCAACAGTATCTCAAATTGGCAAAAGTGTCTCAAATTGAAAATCATCTCATAATGTGTCTCATTTTGCTTCAAAAACAATAAGCAAAATGAGATACTTTATAAGATGATTTTCAATTTGTGAGAAATAGAAGCAGCGCGGACGTTGCGTACTTATTGCAAAAATGACTTGCTGTGAATGTAACTCGAACCCCATTTTTACTAGTCAGGCGCTTTGTGTCCTTTTATTTCCATATTTGGTCACTGAGGGTGGTTGCAAATTGTTTTGATTTGTATTTGAAAGTAGTCATATGTCCGGAATATCTGCTTTTGAAAGTTTTCTCAGTGAGACCAATGTTTGTGATCAATACCTTATATGTAAATATATTATATCAATATAGTTCCATCAATCATACACTCAAAAAATAATTTGTTGAATTTACTTTAACAAATCTGTGCAACACGGTTGCTTTGATTTTATTAAGTAGGTGCAACAAGCATTTATTCACGTATTTTGTACTTAATTGACACGGTTTAAAATAACACTTTTTATTTGAGTTACAAACACATAATATTGCCGATAAATTGTACTATCTTGTTGCTTTTACTTGCTTCTATTACGTTCGTTTTACTTACTTTTGAAAACCTAAACTCAATTTAGTAAAACGTTCAGTTAACTAAATAGCGTCAGTAGATTCCACATAAATAAAATGCTTAAATTGTGCTTGAATTACAACAAATGTTGGTTGAACTTTAGCAAATCTAGTAGATAAAATATTCAGAAACAAAGTTAAGCTTACTCAATAAAATTAAGGTAGTACAGTCCCACTGATTTTTTAAAGTAGATTTAACACATTTTATTGAATGATTTTTAAGTAATATTTTAAGTTAACAGTAATAAGTTTATTCAAGTTCGGGTAACTTAAAATTACTAAGTTGTTGTAACTCACATTTTGTTATAAATTATCGAAATTAACAAAAAAATGAATCAATTTCACTTTTTCTTGAGGAAGAGATTTCTCGATTGGTTCCTTACTAATTCTTAATTACATTTACAGACATGAGCAAATTTACCTTTGTACCTACCTGAGAATCGAACCTGGGTCCTATGGATCATGAGTCTATTGCTTTACCGTATGCGCCACAGAGCCATTCACATTCTCAAAAGAGCAGAACATAAATGTGTATGTGAAATGTAAATGTTTCATAGTAACTCATCATTACATTGTATAAAAACTACCAAATGAATGTATTGGACCTTCTTGTGTATATTCTTGTGTATATTAAATCATATTTGACCAGATAAACGTAAAAAAAAAGGCTTCTTTTAGTGTCCTTTTTACTATAACTCAACACTTTTTTGAAGGCTTCATACTACAATTTTCTCTACTTCTTTTTACTTAACTGATTTGAGTTTGATGTACGCAAAAGTATCAATAAATGCAACACGCGGATAAATTAAATAATAAAGACAAGGAAAGTATAAGTAAAATGTACTCGTTTCTTTCCCAATTTAATTGCACATTATATTACGTAGGGATGACCATGAACATTTAAGATTAGGTATACCTTTTCAAATCCTGAGCCATTATTTTGCCTGTAAGAATACAAGAAAAATGATGTTTGAGTCATGAAAATCCGTCACTTGGTTGCTGAGTTATGGCACTTTAACTGCACAAAATTTGAATAGGCAGATTGGACAACTTTTATAAGACTAAGTAATTAAGCCATAAATCACAAAAACTCTGCTTTTTGTTGTATTTATTAACATTCTTTTAAAAAATCAATACTTTAGTATCAATGCATTTTCATTAAAGACTAATTACATTAATACATCCATCAACTTCTGGAGGATCAAAAACTTTTATTTTAAAAATATTGGACGTTAAAAATGGCTTTTTTGCCATCTTTACTGTTAGAAAAAAACATAACGGCAAAAATGGAATGAAAATCAATTTTTTCCAAAACAATGTCCGGTCAAAATTCGCCAGATGCTTAGTTATGTGCTGAAATGCATAGAAAACAATTTTGTAGTACACACTAAAACAAGTCCAAGAAAAGGTGCAAAATTCTGCAACCTTGTCTGCATGGAATGAAGTATATTTCACTATTTAAAAGTTTTCTTGTTGTTAAAGTGAAAATATAATAATTCTTGTGATAACACTTTTGGGTCTTATAAAGGGGGTGGGGCAGTTAACATAAGTATGCTACTATCTTCTTCCAATTTTTTTAGTCATGGGCTTGGGAACAACAAACGTACTCAACTGACTGAAATAGGTACATCTGTAAAAGTTACTTGGCGGAAGTGACAAACAAACCTTATTTTATTATTATGCATCTGTTATTTTAAGAAATGTAAAAAGGGTCCAAAGCTATATAGCAACAATTATCCTTTCTTTTGGTATTTCAGACCTTCAGTTACATCATACATGCTTTTAATGTCTATCAAGTAAAATGCGTATTAACACACCCATTTGCTTGAAATAGGGCAGCTGTCAAAATGGTCCACTTTTGTAGACAAATTTATAATTTCAGTTCACATTGGATTTGGGGGAGGGGAGAGCAGTTTGGGCCAAAGTGACAAACACAGAGGACCTTTTTGGTGATTATGCATGTGATATTTAACCAAAAGAGATATAACAAGGGTTCAAAGCTACATAGCAACAATTATCCTTTGTTTTGTTATTTTTAGACCATTAAGTCACATCATACATGCTATTAATGTCTATCAAGTAAAATGCGTATGAACAAACCCATTTGCTTGAAATAGGGCAACTGTCAAAATGGTCCACTTTTGTAGACAAATTTGTCATTTCAGTTTACATTGGATTTTGCAGGGGATTTTGGAGTAAGGAAGAGCAGTTTACTCTCCTTTGCAACTTTATAATGGAAGCTTGATCATAATCATCTTTCTTTAGTTTTACTCTTTTTTGCCACTTTAAGTTTTGACAACATTTTAGTTCTTCTGACGTCTTGGGAACCGACCACGGGAAAACGGGAGGATCGTAGAACGATGCAAAATGACAAAAAGAAGATATATTTTAATTCAGAATTCATTCAACTCCCTGCCAAGCTTTCGACATCTGCACGATGTCTTTTTCAAGGCTGTAAAGAAAAAACTTACAAAAAAGCAAAACAAACAAAAAATAATACACAGAAGCTGTGTTGTTAAAGCATGCGACAAACACCAAACCTAAGGCAATAAAAGAGGATGGCACAGAACACGGGAAGATGGGACACCACTATTTAAGAGGGATATTGAGTCCGGAAGGCTGGTCAGTTTGAAGGGTGTTGATCCAAAATCTTTCTTTAAGCTGACGTTTAAATTTGGAATGAGAGCCAAGCTGTTCAATGATGATGATATTAAGATCCTCAACCGAGGGGTTCCCTGAGGAGAAGTGGACGGCAACTGGTTTATCACGATGATTCCTAAAGTTTTTGATCGTAGATCTGTGGTTGGTCATCCTCAATCGTATTTCTGTGCCACTCTCCCCTACGTATTGTACGCCACACCTAGAACAATCAATAAGGTAGATGGCATTAGATGAACTACAGCTGGTCAATTGCCTAATTTCAAATTGCTTGCCCGTTACATTACTCTTGAACTTGTCAGTAACCACAACATGGGCGCATGTTTTACATGTCTTATTGAAGCATTTAGTGCATCCCCTGGCAATTGATTTAGCCGTAGGTGCACTGTTGCTAACTCTAGCACGAACCAAAATATCCTTTAGGTTGGGAGGGCGTTTGTATGAGATGACAGGTGGTTGAGGAAATATGTTTTTGAATTT